>JARVGS010000672.1:6753096-6767353 GCA_031762315.1 Hypsolebias antenori
CCACATTTTTTGATGTTGTCGGTACCGGGGTTTGAACCGGCGATCTTCCGATCACAAGCCCACCATCTAACCACTGCGCCACCACTCCCCAAATGATAGTTGTTTGTAGTTGAAGCTGCCACCACCTCTTCTTCCTGCTCTGTTTGCATCTACAAAATAGAAGTTAGGCGGTGTAGGTCTGTTTTCCATAATTATATCATAACTTCAAGTTGGTGATCTATGATAAACTCAATACCATATTTTTCAGACTATAAGTTGCACTTAAAATCCTTTAATTTGATCAAAAGTCAACAGTGAACCTTATAATCTGGTGCACCTTATATATTAAGTCTGGTTGTGCTTACTGAACTCAAACCAATTTTATGTGTTACACGGCGCTCAAAGATCTGACAAAATGTTTTAGTGTCACTTAATGCACCTTAAAATCTGGTGCGCCTTATAGTCAGAAAAATATGGTAATCAAAAATGACTTACCAGTTTAAGATCGTATATTCATCAGGGCCAAATGTTTTGTGTCAGAATCAGATTTACATGTAGGTGACAGTTGATAAGAAATTATAATTAAATTTGACAGCTGAACAGATTGAGCTGGACACCTGTTTGTTTTTTAATATACAGTATAATCAAATTCATAAAATAATATTATTTCCAAAGAACCCTGCTTAAAAAGCTCTGAACTACTCCTTTAAAGGAGCATTTGTATTGGCTTTATTTTTCAGATTTGGAGGTTTTCCATGGTTTTCTTTCTGCAAGTTGTTTTTTTTTTTCTTTTCTTTTCTTCTTAGCCATAGATCATCATCATTTGGTTTACCTTCTGGGGAAGTTTGGAAAGGAAATTTTAATTTGGCTCCAACAAAAAAAGATCTAATAAAGCCTGAAGGAGGTCATTTGAAATGTTTAGCTCAACAGTTTATACCACTTCCTTCCTGCATGGGGAGTCCAAACTGTGTTCACACACAATGTTGCTATCTTTAACTCTCTCCGTGTGGGAGTTGCTAAATGTAATTTGCATGTTGCCTTTTTTATACAGAAAGGCAAAGAAAGTTTAAGAAATGTAGGCGTATGTGTGAACATGAAGGCCAGGAGGAGAAAATGTGTGTGGGGAGTGGGTGGGGGTGGGGGGGAGACAACAGAAACTAGTCAGAGTTTTATAGTTTTTGTTGTAAAGATGGTGGGTGGATTATTGTTATGTTTAGAGGATGCCCACGTTTGTGCGACGGGTGATTTATAGCTATTTTATTTTGCCCAGCAGTGGAACAAAGAACCGCGCAGGTGCTCAGAATCAGCTCTTTAGTTTTTTTTAACGGGACTGAATGAAACCACTTTTTTGTTTGGAGATTTTAAAACAATAAAATGGCACCAAAAAAAAAAAAGCATAAACCTAAAAAAAACCAGCAGAAATGTATCATTTACAACAATATCAACCTCCTCATCCTAAAGTGCTGCTGGGTGTTTGCCATGTGGTTGTACATATCTGCATTGGTTTCAATGTCATGTTAGTAAAATATCTCATGAGCGATCGGTTGAATTTTGATGAAACTCACAGAACAATCACTGAACAAACGGCTACAGTTCACTGTCAAGGAGCGAAGTAGGGAATTGGAAATACGTGTCTTGTGCGCTGGATAACAAGAAGAATAAGCAACACGTTGACGTGTAAAATGACAAACATTCATCTTTCAGATCACTCAGAGACGGGGGACATCGACGTCCTGCTTGTTAACTTTATAGTCAACCTGATTCAAGATGGCTGCCACAGCTAAGTGACTCCAGCTAACACAAAATAGCAAGAAGTCAAACAGTTTTCCGTATATTGAGCTAAAATTTGGTGTGGTAGTAACTGAGAGTACTTCACAACCTTGCACAACTTCTTTGCTAAAAATTTTGGTTTTGACTCCAATAGTTCAAACTGTTAGCAAAATGTATCATAAACCACTGGATGGAAATTAGTGAAACTTTCAGGAAATAATCATTAGTTGTAGCTATTCAGCTCGCAATCATTTGGAGTTAACCCAATTCAAGATGGCCGTCACAGTTAATCAAGCTTAGCAATCACAAGAACCCTTCTCAGTTTTGTCACGGGCATCACAAGCTCTGCCCAGAAGCAGCAGAACTACAAAGTAAATTCTGACTTGCAAAAGGACGCTCTCTTTTGTCACCAAACGTGCAGGTCTGATAATAATTCCATCTAAAAGCAGGGTACATGTGCCATTTATTGTACTCCAGTAGATTAAATCCTATGAAGGTGCCAAGGTGGGTCCAGCATGAGCAGTCAAATAATGTGCGCAACCAAGAACACAGTTTCACAAACAGTTCTCTCAACAAGAGATCTTCAGGAATTAATCACGTTTAATGCAGCTGCACAGCTCGCTGGTGACAAACGGCTAATTCTGTGAGACTGCAACAGACTTTGATGCGTTTTCTTGCTCGTTTGAGACGCCAGCTTGCCTCCATCGGGCCCGGCCCAGGGAGGTACCACCTTTATGACCCACACGAAGGAGGGAAGAAAGTGAAAACTCTTTTTTCCTGTTTGCGAGCAGAGATTCAGTGTTTTAAATGGACGTTGCCGTTTCCTCTGCAGTGACAGTAAGAAGCCCACGTGTCACATATCACTCCTCTCCCACGCTTCAACACACAGAGCTATTATCGTCTGTGACAGGAAACGGGCTGAACCACAGCAGCTAGCTGAGCCAGGTCTTGCTCTCTGACTCATCTCTGCCTCTCTTCACTGCCTTGAGTTTTCTGAAAGCCTCACTGCAGCTTTTAGTACAGTTGCACTGCATGGCAGATTCTTGTGTTTGGGCTTTTTTACGTGTTAAGGGTTAAAACACTAAAACGTGTTCAGATTAGTACAAGTTTAAAGTGTTAGCAGCTAAAAATTGGTTGACATTCTGTCACAGCTGGTCATTAAAGTCTTTAAAAATAGAAATATTAACTTTTTACCAAAGCTGCTGCAAGTTCAGCATTTTTAAGATGATTTTCTTCCTCTATATGCTTTTTATTTTGTAGAATTTGTCTTGTTTAGCTCAGTACCATGTTTTTTTAATTATTTATTTTGGTTTAGCTTTGCATTTTGGAATCAGAATCAGCGTTATTGTCACTGCAACAAAGAACACCAAAATTACATTTCAGTACAGCCCATCCAAGTAAAACACAAATAAACAGACATGGGGAGACGGAGGTGTACTAGGCTGCAGCCTCATGGGAGGTGCTGCCCTTTTTGTTTATATAAGAAAAGAGAAACCCAAATGAAGACGTGTAAAAGAAATCATATTTCACACTGTCCCCTAGATGGGACACAAGTTGTAAAAAAAAAAGCCTCAGCACAGAAATAGCAACAAGATGACATTATAATACATATGCATGAGGACGGCTGACGGAGGCGGTGAGTTTGTCCGTGGACACTGCCAGATAGTTCCAAAGTCCTGATAAGAGATGGTTCAGTGTCTATCAGCCAACTCAGCTCTGACACAGGTCCACAAATGTCCTCGGGAAGGGAGTGGGGAGGGGAGGGGGGAGCAGAACTTCTTGTTCATATAACATCCAGGAGAGTTTGGGATAATTGGTCAATTCAAGGCCGACACAGGGGAGCCAGCTTCAGATAACAGTTATTTTGAGTCAGGCCGACTCTGCTTGATTTCTGTCTGCCTTATAGTTCTACTGGTAGGTCTCAATGGCGACTCGAAAGAGCCACATTTTTGTGGTCAGCACTGCCAGTCCAGGCTTGTAGTGTCTCCAAGGTCGATTCCTTCTCACCAGCGAATTTCAGGAGCTGCAAGTGGCCTGCGATTTGCAGAAATCGCATCCAGCTTAAAGCTCAGCTCACACAGCATTTGAGTCTGATTGATCACTGCACGGTACGTTACATCACACAAGTCATGCAGCCTTACAATGACCAGAACAGCTGCCAACATTTTTCACATTTGTCGATATGCCAGGTAACCACCAACTCCAAAAGTAGAACTCCTGTTACTATAAATCTAATTATGTACGCATCTTCTACATCCTCAGCCAACAATACTGACAGACACACAATCTTCCACTGCTCCCAAGAATCCATTGTGTATCCAGCTGCAAGTGTCCCGTCGGTGCAGGAGGGCTCTCCTTTGTCCTGTCTTCTCATCGAGAAAATTTTATCAACTGCATTGAGAGACCAGCTGACCAGATCCATAATTTAAAATTTGGAAGACACAGTATGTAATTTTTGTATTTTCTTCCTCTATATGCCGAATAATTCTCAGTCGGGTCATCATCTGGACAGTTTCTTTTTTATAAAAACATTTCGCTCTCTAACTGGAGAGTTTCATCAGTCAGAGGAGTTCCAGTAAACTGTTTCCCCACCAAGCAGTAAACTCCTTAAGTGGACCAACCAGTTTTCTGGAGCTAAGATTGTTTCTGGGGGCCGTCCTGTCCCTTGTCGACTCCTCCCAGGCAGGCAGCCGCAGCCAACGTGGTTCAAGGCAAGAAAGTTCATGCTCAATAATCCAGGTACCAAATCCAATAATTATCAGATGACCCGACTGACAATTATTTACGGATTTGGTAACTGGATGATTGAGCATGAACTTCGTTTCCTCTATATGCTTTTTATTTTGTAGGATTTGTCTCATTTATCTCAGTACCACATTGTTTTGGTTTAGCTTTGCATTTGCATCATTCTCATATTTGCACATTTCTGATTTTGCTCGACTTCTTTGCATCGTTTCTACTTCGCCTCTGTAAAATTGCAGGTCCGGTCTCCATCTAATTGCAGGTCTATTCAATTAAACTGCTCAGGGGGCCACAGTTACTGAAAGCCCAGAGCTCAGGGGCTAGACATCCAGCAGTTATTCTCATTAAGTATGTTTGTTTTATGGTTTAAAATCTAATTTTATTTAAAAATGAACCCATTGGTGGGCCGAACTGAGCTCACCTGTGGGCCTGATTTGGCCCCTGGGCCGCTTGTTGAATAGCCCTGATCTAGCACGTCAGATTCTCAAACCAGATCGTCTGACATAGAGAAACAATGGCGTTTCAGACAGTTTTGTGACATTTAGAAAAGACAACGTCTGATCTCACATGTTCTGTTGGCACTCAGTTTGTGTTGGGGATGACTCTCAGCTACTACCATGCCAGTTTTTAGCTCATTGTCGGTAAATTTGACAAGCTTATAACCATTTTAGCATTTAACTGTGTTGGCCATCTTGAATTGAGCTGACTCCTTGAGTTATTGAGTTGTAGATGTACATCTAATGTACATCTAATGATCATTTACCAAGAGTTTTAACACATTCTGTCCTAGTTCATGAGATATTTTGCCAACAGTCATGTGTAACATCATTATCAGCTTCTTCTTACTCTTTGCTGGTGGGTGACAAGGATTAGACTTTAACTTTAGATTTTTTTTCCTGATCTTTACTGTACACTCATTTCATCTTATACTGTTTCCACTCTGTTTTTGCAGTTTTGTTTTTGCAACTTGACTTTTCATTTTTACTGTCTTTGTCCTCAGTAGTGTTTTTTTCATTAACACTTAATTTGAAGTCTATGGTTTGATTTAAAAAAAGAAACTTAAATTTGAAAACTGAGTTATTTCAACATTATTTATCTTGCTCAGAAAGTAAACCATGCAGGATCCAGTTTGAGATGACTACACTGCCCCCTGGTGGTGAAAACTAAATCAATGTTAATGTTGTTTGAATGTCCAGAGGACCAGACTTAACGTTTTTAGATTTTTCTACCTGGATTATTGAGCATGCACCATAATAAATCAATGTCAGTTTTTAGTTTGGAGGTTAAACCTGCAGCATTCAAAAACAAATCTCATAAGCTGTGCGCTCATAATGCCAGACTGGATGTTTTATAAAGACTTTAAAAAAGGCTAAATGTTTGTTTTACACAAATATAGAAGCAAACAAATAATGTGTTCTGTCCATCAAGCTGTAAAAAGACTGACCTGTTTCTCACCCAGGTCATTTGTGTGGAGCACATACAGGTGTGTTAACACGCCAAGGCGGAAAGGCATCAGATATTATGTTGCTGTAAATGTGTAGCCATTTCATCAAAGAGCAATACAAAAAATATGCTGCAAATCAAAACCCAACCTGTTATATCTCCGTTATTCAATATTTTGTGCTTCAAGAGTGTTTTTCATGTGCAAACATGAATAAACTGCATGAAGTCAAACTGAAATATCTCACTCTGTAAAATTTACCAGTTTCACTTTCTGAAAGAATTGACAAAATATATTCAACTTTTTCAGGATACTCTAGTTGTTTTAGATGCTCCTTTACTTCTGTATACTTTATGCTGTTTAGCTGTTGGTACATCAAAATGTTCGGCTCATTCAAGAGATGGCCACTTTTGGGTTTTGTAATTTTTATACCTTGTAAAATATTTATTTAGCTCTATTTATGAATATGTCTCTGATTGAAATACATGGAAATATAAATAAATAAGTTAATAAAATGAAGCAACATTATTCTCTTTTTAATCAGTTTCAGCTTCTAGCTTTTTCTCCTTTTCAGCTTTTAGCTATAGCCTGATAAGCTACTTTCAGATTTTAGCTAGTGTTGTGTTACTTTTAGCTTTTTACTTTGCCCTTTGCTATTTTTAATCATTTTTCTACTTTTAATTTTTAACAACAATTCTCCATCTATTTATTTTAGCCATCTTATTGCTCCTTTTAGCTTGTGCACTGATTCTTTTAGCTTTTTCAGCTCAGTTTATAATTATTAGTTAGTTTTTTTTGCATCAAACTTATCAATAAAATAAAATATAATAAAATAATAATGAATTATAATAAAAACATGCATGTTAGGCTGCCTTCAGGCCCAGGCTTCCCTTACAAAAAAGATCCATGATCTCAATGGGACTTAAATAAATGTTAATAAATAAATAATAATAATAAAATAATAAATAATATTTAAATAAAATATCACAGTTTTTTCTGTTTGTTCTTTTATAAATAATAAGCCTCAGAGCTGCTGAGCTCAAATGGAGGAAAAGTTCTTCTCTCGCTTTTTCCTCATCAGGTTTTTACAACATTCACAGAAACGTTTCTGTAAATGGAACAAAGCACGACTAGAAAACCATTTGGGATGAAAATAGATGCGTGGAGTCGAGGAGCAGCAAATAAAATAACGAAAACTCAATAAAAGCTGTCAAGAAGAGAGTTTAAAAAGCTGCATTTGTTTCTTTAAACACAATTAGAGGGCGACCGAGTGAAGGGACTCGTCTGGTGTTCACAGGAGGAAACTTTGACAGAATAAAAGAGAAACACAATTAATGTGAAGGAAAAATCTATTAAAGTATTTGAACTCTAAAAACAACCTCTGATGATCCAATTTTCTGTTGTTTACTTTTAAAAGTTTATTCATTTTTTTTTTGTTCAAAACCAAATTAAATGGCATCAAGCAGGACTTTGCGACTCACCACCTAAAGAGAAAAGGCGGGTGAAAATGTTTTTGTCTGCATCTGTGTTCAGCTCTTTGTTTGTTACAGCTAGCTCAGTTCAAGATGGCTGCCACAGCTAACTGGCCTTAGCCAACAAAAAAAGATCTACAGCTCAGCACTGTTTAGACAAAGCAAGTTTGATGTGCTCAGAGGTTATGTGGATGAACTATTCTGTTACACTAAGATCGTTATATCATATTACGAGCACTTAGAACGTTACAGATGCAATGCGTTCTGGGGGATGAAGTCTATAGGTTGCAGTGGAAGCTAAAACGTTACAAAGTATAACAATAAAATTAGCTTTTGCATTAGCTCTCATGATATTTGGATCAAAAATGATCAAACATGATCAGCTTGTGATGTTTTGTATATTAGCTCTGAAGCTAACATGAAAGCTATCAAGCTAAAGCTGAGGTTCCATCCACCAACCTCTGCCGTCCGTCCTCCATCCGCAGCACACCTGACCGCGGTCACACATGTGCGCTGCTGGTGAAGAATGTGTGGTTGTGTGTTAAGTGTTGCGTTTTGCTTTGTGGTCTGGGGGAACCTAAATTTGGCTTTACCTCGGCTCCAGAACCCTGCGACCCAGATCAGGACAAGCAGCAGGTGTTGGACAGATGGACGTGTGAAGCGTCAACAAAATGTCTTCAAGTCTTCGTTATGGTGTAATGTGCAACTGTTCTAATCTTCCTGCGAGGATGTTTTGATCTGGATGCTTGCTTTGGACGGCTTGCGTAAGAAAGCGGAGCTCTCTGCAGCAGAGTCTCTCTCATCAGCATCATCTTCTGTCCGACTCGCTCCTCTTCATCGTTCAGTCTTCATCGTTTTCAGCTGCACTCTTTGAGTCATTTCTCTGACTGGCAACGCACTCCGCTTCAAATTAGACATCTGAACACCAGACATTGTCCAGAATTAACGTTCACGGATGGAGCTTGCACCAGAGCAACCGTCACTAACCCAGAATGCATTGGAGTGTAAAAAGCATGGCGATGTCTTCAATATAAATTATTTTAAAGTTTATTTAAATAAAAAAACGTCCTACAGTATTTTACAGTCTGTTATAGCTAAAGCAACTGTCTCTCACAGAAGGACTATTGCTCCAACTGGTCGGGGGTCCCTTTAAGACCTCCTGTTCTGGGTCAAGCTTGGGTCAGAGGCTCTGGGACACTCCAGTCAAAGGTGCTTCCTGGAATCTGACTGGCTTATGGGTCAGAGTATACACAAGTCATGTAGATATATACTCCTTGTTAGGTACATATTTTATTTTGGCTACGACCTCCTCAGACTCATAGACTATTGGACCTTTGACCTGATGTGCATCTTTCCTGTTCTTCTTTTATTTATGTTTTTAGTCAGTTACCACAAATGTCAAGTGAGACCTTCGATAATGTATTTTACTTGAAACTTTAGATAAATAAATTTTGGTTCTGCGATTAAAAACCTGACTCCTCCCAATCGTTCACAAACAAGATGGTCCGGTAAATGAAGCATGAAGTTTATTTGTGATCAACAAGATAAGAAGTAAAGTAGAGGCCATTTTCATTCAGTGTCTGTATCTAGCTGGACTAAACAGTCCAATGACTTTACACTAAACTGTGGCCGAGTGACCACACGTCTGAGGCACTAACAATGTTTGGTTTTGCAAAGCCAGAAACCTGAGTCCATAAAATAATCCGTCAGATTCAGTGAGGTTACAGCAGGTTGGATGGTCCAACAAGTGCCCATTTAAGGTCACTTCCGTCCTCAGACTGAAGCATTCTTGGCTCGGCCTGCTGGCAAGGAGAACCACCTCCTCTGTTTGGCAGTCTGTAATTACTGAAGGTGGGTTCCAGAAAGCCTGGCATTTCAAAAGACCCATGTTGGTGTTGGGTCAGATGGAGAGGACCGTCCTGCAGCCATGTTTTAAATTAGAGCTAAAACACACATTTCTAACATGTAATCACTCGCTCCTATCTGGAGAGGACCACGAGGGAAGATCTGGGGCCGGCCCGTGTCGACTTTCTGTCCACACAGACGCAAGCTAAGAAGCTAGACTAAAGAAATGCTTTTGCTACTTTATATTTTAGCTAGTGTGTTTTTTAGCTAACATTTAGCACCTTTATCAAGCTCTTGGTTTCTTTAAAGTTTTATCTAACCTTTTGCTCGTTTGTTAGACTTCTATTACATTTTGTTAGTCTTTTTAGCTAGTTTTGTAGTTTAGCTTGTTTTTTTGTTTGATACCTTTATCAAGCCTAAGGTGTTTTAAGTTTTAGCGAGAGTAAAGTGTGAATGGTTGATTGTCTTGTTTGTCTCTATGTGTCCCTGTGATGGACTGGAGACCTGTCCAGGATGTCCCCCGCCTCTCACACAGTGACTGCTGGACATGGGCACCAGTGACCTCCGTGACTCAAAAAGGAAGAAGTGGGTAAAGATGATGGATGGATGGACTTTAGTTAATTTTTCTTTGTTAAGCTAGCGTTTGCTACATTTACAGTTCTTCTGAATTGTTTACACACATATTCTGGTACTTGAGACACAATGACCACAACATGCAACTCATGCACCAACTCCCTGAACCAACTCTGTGAAACTACAAGCACATTTCCTGCTTTACTCTCAAATTACCATCCTAAAACACACTTTGCACACAATATTGCTGCATTTGACACAGTTTTCATGAATAAAATCTCTTGTTTTCACAAGGAACACAGTGTTATTCAAATTTCTAAAACTTATTACGCTACTATGCACACTGACCCATCGCATCGGCAAACACTGTTCACACAGTTTTACAATTATCCATCAGAGCTTGAGCACAAAAGGGAACAGGTGAGGTCTTCTGTTTTGGAGGCATGGATGGCAACATTGGAAACAGAGACAGAGGACTGAGAGTAAGAGGAGTAGAATGGGGAGGATGAGGATGAAGAAGGCCAAGGATTGTAATCTCTGATGAGATCTGAGCCACTGTAGTTGTCCATGTGCTCAGCCATAGTCTAACAATGAGGGAGGCTGGACAAAGAGCACAGCCAAATTTAAGCAGGTGCGCTGTTGCATCCATCATCTGGACTTTCCGAAATGAGAATAGGAAAGAAATGTACTCTTACTGGAAAACTGCAGTATTCCAAAATAATACTGAGTAAAATAGTATGGTATTGCCTTTGAACAGTTCTGTAGGACTGTAAAAATGAAGAATGTTTCAAGTACCGTATTTGTTACATAAAAGTATTCCTACTTTGTATTCCTATACAGTGTTTACAGTGTTTTACAATTTGTATTGCAGAACTGAACGATTACCAACACAAGGTGGACGGGAACGTCTTCCGTCTCCTCAACAGGAAACTGAAATTGTGAACATGGTCCTAGAAAATAATGTCATAACATTATGGCAAATACAAAGAAATAGAAAACAATGAGATATTTCAAAATATGGACAGGGTAAGCTTATCAACGCTGGACTGTGTCTGACGCAGAAATAATGTGAGGATGAAGCAGGTCTACAAGGTGCCACTTGAACACAGTTCAGAAGGAGTCAAAGAATTGTGATGTAACTATGTGTAAGTAAGTCCAGTACAACTCCATACTCCACTACATCACTGCCCATCTGATCACATCCTGGACACACTACACAACACACTCATTCCACCACATCACATAGAGAGCAGCTCCAGTTGTCATTTGGGACAATATAAGTTTCCACCGAGTTGCTCCGGTTCATAGTTCATTACCCACCCACACTTTTCAGTTGTTTATCTTCCTCCATATTCATTAATCAATCCTATTGAGGATTTTTTTCCCCTGCCTGTAGATGGAAGGTTTATGACCTAAATTCACAAACTCGTATACCCCTTCTCCACCCTATGGAAGACACATATACATATTGCAGTTGAAGCTTTTCATAGCTGGACTCTCCATGCTGGGTGATATGTCCTCCCCACCCACTGCTTGGTCAGGAAAAACATTACTTGTGATGTGGATGAGGTGCTATGGCAAGATCGAAACAAGACAAAATGAAGTGTAGTTTATTTACAGTATTATATTTTACTGTAACTGTACACAGTAAATGATTCTGTTGTTTTATATGTAGACCATATATGTGTTGGTTGGGATGTGCACTGTGTCCATTGTTTTTGTGGGTAAAATAAAATATGTTACCATTATTGCCATTTCTGAGTGTTTAAATACTTTTCTAAAATATTTTACAATACACTGATGTATGTATCTGTACTAAGTGTAACACTGAACAAAAAAGGGCCTGTCATTGTGATGACTGGATAGAAGTCTTTTAACTGGTTCTTATAAATGCCTATTCGTGTGATGGTTTGTATGTCAGCTGAGAACAAAATCCCTCCCTCACAGTTTTCAAGTCAAGCTTAAAAACCCACTATCATTCCTGGCTTTTAACACTGTATGATCTGTTTTGAACCTGTCTGTATAATACTGTGTAACCATTAAGCCATTATCTTCTGCTATTCCTACCTATATTTTTATTTTACTTCGTTTTATGTTCTGCGATGTGCTTTGCTTGTTTGCTTTCTGCTGGACAGCACTTTGGTTGGCCTTGTTCCTGTTTTCTAGTTTCTATGTATGGTAAAATACCATTGTGAGAATAGATAACATTGTTTTGAATATAAAGTTTCATGTTGAAGGAGAATTGAGTGGTTTCCCCATTGTCCGTGTGTTTTTTTTTTTTTTTACTTGTGTGAAGAGTTCTGAGTGTATGAGGCATGCTTTCAGAAAATGTGTGTAAACAACTGAGAAAAACTGAAACTAGCTTTTTGCTACTTTTATAATAAACAATAATGTCATCACTGTATGTTTCCATTCAGTGATGAAATGAGTCTCTGCATTTAACCCATCCACCACCAGGTGGTGCAGTGGGCGGCTATTGAGGGCATCTGGGGTCAATTTGGGGATGAGGTGTGCTGCCCAGAGACACCACAAGGTATGTGGAAACTGGGGATTGAACTTGGGACTTTTGGGTCCCAAGCTGGCTGCCATGCCTCTACACCATCTTGGCCGCCTTAGCTAACATTTGCTTTTACTTAGCCTATTGCTATTTTTTTCTCTTTTAGCTAGTGTTTTGCCCCATTAGACAAAACTTTTTGCTACTTTTATAAAGCCTTTAGTCCATATGTGTCAAACTCAAAGCACGGGGGCCAAATGTGGCCCTCGTTGACATCTTATCTGGACCCCAAGATGATATTTTAAATGTAAAATACCTTTTCACTTGAATTCTCTTCAGTAATCTTTGATTATGTGTCAAAAGTGCAACAGAGAACGTCAAATGAGACCATTCAAACTCTTGTTGAGGAACCTGCAACCAAGAAAAGATGTTGTTTATCTAACTTGAGTTAATGTAGATTCTGAAACTGGCCCTTAGTTTGAAAAAGGTTTTAATTTTGGCCCTGATTTGGAAGTGGGTTTGACACACCTGCTTTAGTTGCTTTTAGCTTTTGGTTAGTCTGCTGCTACTTTTAAGTAGCCTTTTGCTTTGTTTTGGCTAATCTACTTTTAGTTGGTCTATTGCTGTTTACTGTTAGTTTTTGCTACTTTAATCTATTCTCTTGTCTTGTTTTAGTTTTGGCAACCCAGTTTAATCATCTTCAGCAAATTATAGCAGGCTCTCAGCATTCTTTTTGTAATTTTGCAGAAATTGTTAATTCCATATTTTGTTTAAAATTTGCTGTCAATTTAAATAAAATGTGTCCAGTTTAACAAACAAAAAGCAGTTTTCGACAGCAAAGTTGTTATGTGCTTTCGTGAATCAAAGTATATTTCATCTTTAACATCTTTTCTTGCAGCGAAAAAAGTTTATTCAGCTCTGATCACCATCTTCCCTTTTTAAAAATGTGTTTATAATCTATAATCTGATTAGCTCTGGCTCTGAAAAAGAAAACGTGTTCTTCTTACCTTAAGGAACGTGTCTTTTCACAGACTCTGGGATTACCCGTGGTCCTGGCAGTGTTGATGGAAGAAGCAGAGACTGGTTCGTGACGAGTTTCTTTAATGACCCGGAGGAGTTCATAAAATACATTCATCATGTTCCACAAGAAAACAAAACAAAACATCTGAGCCACAAAACCACAGAAACAGCTTCAAAAATAGATATTTTCCTCCATAAAACGCTTCATATACATCTTAACTCATACAGTCTCCTCATAAACATCCAGTTTTTACACATATTCACTCAAAACTCATTAGTTTCATTTACAAGGATTTCCTACGAGTCCCAGACCCAAATTACCCATTAATATCTAATTAATGAGGTTTATGGGGTATATGTGTGATAAAGCTGACCACTGTGAGATAATAAATATACGTCTTCACTTTAGTGAAAGTCATTTAAAAAGGGGGGGGGGGTCAAAGGTCAGTGCCATTAAGAACTGAGTGACCAGCCAGTTGTCTTATTTTATTTAATATTTTTATATTTGAGCGTAAAAAGACTCAAAATGAAGAGAAATGTTGCTTCCAGTGGCTCATGATGGTCACCATGGCAACAACACATCTGTGCCTGGTGATTCATGAGAGGCAGACAAAAACAGATTGAAAAGTAAGCCTCAAATAGTGACTGTATGAAAATGACAATGGAGAAATGAACAGAACGACAAAAAACTGATGGTTAAACATTATATGATGTATGTATAATACAGGTAGTCCTCAGTTTACGATTGAATTCCGTTCCAACGCATCGAACGTAACCCGAGTTGAACGTAAACCGGAGATCACACGAGCCGAGACTTATACATGTACAAGTATGGTACTGTACAGTTACCAAGCACTTCCTATCCTAACACAGTACCCTACATAATGTTCAAAAAACACATACATGTACAGTACTGTACAT
>JARVGS010000672.1:6842049-6855806 GCA_031762315.1 Hypsolebias antenori
CCCAGCCAATAACAGGTTGATAAGCTTTTGCTGGTCCGTAACACAAAAGGTTGTTTATGCACTCCAGTGCAGCCTCCATTGATAAAAGCAAATAAAATGCATCCAGGAAACAAAAAATGCCTAATTACATATCGGATCCCACCCATTTCTGTCCAAATCACAGAGATGCCTATTCACATTGGATTAGTATTGTCACAGGAGCTTGGAGTTCAGCAAGATATAGTAGGTAATTTCCGGGGGAATTTTTACTTTTACAAATTACTGACATGGCCGATGCACACTGGATTAACAACACAATCTCTGTAATTATTACAAATAGCATGTGGTCCCTAGGTAAAACTAATCCCATCTGTATAGGGCTATACTTCACTCCTGCAACCTGGAACACCTTGCAACAATATCTGAAGTTGTTCACTTTGATTTATTTAAGGGGTTTCAAGTATTTGATCATGTCAATGGAAAAATTAAGGCAGATATGTTCTTGATTTTAGTATTTCACCTTGTTTTAAATGACATCTTTGTACCTTGACAGTTATAATAACAGTACTTATTATTTTTAAATGCTTTTTATTGTTGTATATTGTTTGTCCTCTATATGTTGTCTGTCTAAAACAGGTCTCTCTTGAAAATGAATCATGACTCAGTGAGACTAACCTGTATAAACAAAAGGTGATTGAAAAAGCTACCACTGTTTCACAAACAGCTTGCTTATTTTTACCTTTAACTTCTATCTAAATTTCTTATATTTTTTAGCAAGCAGTTAGTTATTTTTAGTGTTTAGGTGTCATTTTATTACTTTTGCCTAGACTTACTGTTTTTCACATTTTAGCTTACTTGCACATGTAGTTTTTAGCTAGCTTTTTGAACAATATCCTGTTATTTTAGCTAGTTAATATTTTCCTGCTTTCAGATTATAAATATACCTTTGGCTACATTTAGCTTCTAGCTAGCCGAGTAAACTGAATTGAATGGGCTTGACTTAGAATGTCTTTAAGGGTTAGAAGGAGCAATTTAATTCAGAAGCAAACAGACAAACATGGCAGCATTGTTTTGTTGTGTTTAGTCAGACAACAGACAGATTTACGACCTGTAACAAGACTGTGGTAAGAACTCTGTCAGTGTGTTAAAAACAACAGAACGAACCCGACACACCCATCACAGAACCGTTCTGCTGTGGGAAACATTCTTTGAATAAGCTGAGAACAACTTCTGCCTTCAATAATAACTTGTTTGTGGTCAGAATTATGTTAAATTGACAGATATAACCTTTTCCAGCAGAGTTCTGTGGAAAGACTATGAACAATAAACATGCTACCTGTTGTAGATAGATCTTTGAACATCTTCAGTTTGGCAAAATTATGTAATGGCATCTCAAAAGTTACTGTAACAAAGCTCCTGAGTTTAAGGATTTTTTTTTTTAAATTTCATTACAACTTCCACAACACTGATGCTATTCAAAGAGCCATCAACAACAGGTAAGATACTAGTTGATTATCCACAGAAGCCTACGTCAAAGTGGCTGCAACATTCTCTTCAGATAGTGAAGCAATCTTTATAAAAGTTAAGATTCAGAGAAAATCGTTGTGGAACAACTTAATTATTGTAAAATCATTAACACAAACAGCCACAGGTGTGTTTATGTAACAGTTTGACGGCTAAAGCACCACAAGTTTAACAACATATGAGTCACAAATGTCAGTATACATTTAGCACTTTCTCATAGATATAAATGTAAATAGTGATAGAGGCACTAAACAGTTCCAGTGTAACATTTAGAGGCACCTGCCCCATTTATTTTACATAAACTGGTGTTTACGGTACATTTTATTTCCTGTTAAACGGTCTTTAAAGGCACCAAAACAGAAGGAACTGTCCAAATGTGTCTGATTCTTTCCTGAACTGGACTAAAGAAAGCCCTTCAGAACAATCAGGTTAACCGTTGTTTTACACGTCTCCTCTATTCGGCGTCACCTGAGCCGGAGTTGTAATCTCTTCGGTGAAATGGGTTGTGACGTCGGGAACCGTAGCTGGCAGAGGCGTGGTCTCCATCACCGTTGGTCTGTGGGTGCCTGGCTCAGAAGTGAGCTCGCTCTTGTCCCCTGAGGTGAAGGTCGTCATGGCAGCTGTGGTCTGAACCACCGTGGGTGGATCGGTAAACATTCTCTCCTCCGAGGAGTTCGAGTCCTCGGAGGAGTTACTTTCTGAGGATTCATTGGAGTCTTCAGACCTGCTGATGGACTTGTCGTGACTGTCCATGCTTTTGTGACCATGGCCATGATGACCCATGACCTTGTCGGGGATGTCGGCGTCAGGAGGCACCTGAGGAGGAGAATCCAGATGAAAAGTCATGTTTTACTTAATTCTGTTGAGCATGAAAAATGCATTTCAATTCAAGATGGCTGCCACAGCAAATCCACCTCAGCAAACACAAAAGTGTCTATAATTCAGTCAAGTTTACAGATATTAAGGTAAAATTTGGTGTGGTAGTAGCTGAGCATCTTTCCCATCATATACCCAAAGTACTACAAAATGGACAAGATTTTTTCTTTAAACTTTAGCATGACAGGCAGAGGGTGATCTTTTTTGAAGTAGTTTTTTAATTAATTTGGGAAATTACCAAAATCAAATAAGCAATACATAAATAAATAAATATCAGGATAGTTAGTCATCAACAACAACAAAAAATTATTGTAGTTTTTTCCTGTGTGCAATTTTTGCTTTTATTTACTTTTACATATTGGTTGATAGAAGTTTACAAACTTGTTTTATAAAATAAGTTTTATTCAAAATTTGCGCTAAAAGTTGTATAATGAAAAAGTTAAATCTAGTGAATAGGAAAAGACACTTTAAACTCAACATATTTAATATACAGTATAGGGTTTTTTTCTTTAAATTATTTTGTGTCCGTCTAAAAATATAATTTTATACATTGCCTTTATATCAATAAGAAAATGTATTTCCAATTGATTTTATTTTACTCTAATGTCTTAACTGAGTTAAAATTCATTCAACCTTTATTTATACAGGTTAGTCTCATTGTGCATCAGGGATTTATTTACAATAGAGAGCTGATTTGAACAAAGAGTGATGACAACAGTGGACAATCATAAATATAAACTGGAAAAAGTAAATAAAATAAAATATTTGAAAAAATTAAACTAAAATATTTATATATTTGGAACATAGATCAGTGGAGCTGATTTAAATAAACATATTTAACTACAAAAAAGGTAAAACTGTCCAGCTGACCTGATTTAACCTTTTTTCTTAAACTTTTTATAGTAAACTTAGCTGTTTCATTGGTTGTTTTATGTTAAAACATTAGAAACACCATAAGCACTAATTTTATATATGGTTTAATGTTATTGACCTAACTGACACAATGTAAATTTGGAAAAATGTATTACAAAATTTCCAAAACTGTCATAAAATATAAATGTTGCGGATTAAATAATGAATAGTGAGGTTTTGCAAAACTAAAATTTAAAAAAAGTCATTTAAATTAGATTTTTTTTAAACAATTGACTAGAATAACCTGTATAAATAAAGGTTGAATGAATGAATTTTATTGTAGGAAAAAGTATTTAAAATAATATTTCTAAGCAGTTATGATAGGAGGTCAGTTTTTCACTGACAAACACTTCTAGTCCTAAAGTTAAATGACAATTTGAGGGTTAAGAAATGAAAAATAACAGAAGTTTTAAGTGTTTTGAAGGTAATCTTACCGGTTTAGCTGAAATTGTTGTCAGAAGAACAACAAACAGGACGATTTTCAGAAGCTCCATCTCTGCTTATCGTCTGTGCAGAAAACAAGACTGTTAATGAGCAATCACACAACTGAAATTAAAACATTATTCTTTTAAAGTTAACTTGTTTATTATCAAAATAAAACTCCCCGATTTAAAGACAAACATTAATTGAGCTTATAAATAAAACAAGGAAACAAAAACCTCTTACCTGTTCTTGTAAATATTTAGGTTTTCTCAAATCTTGGATAAAATCAATGAGGTTCTGTTCAGTTGAAGTCAAAGTGTTTCAGTGCAGGGATGGATCTGCTCTTCATGAAGCTGCAGGATCATTTATATACCAGTACCCCCAGGACCTGAGGCTGGTCTGGGTGGGGCTGTGATGGACCTGGGGGGACGATTGTGTAATCCTGGTTTTCCTGAGTCAGGGGTGGAGGAGGGGAAGAACAGGAGGTTCACCACAATCCAGAATAAACTAAAAAAGTTATTTATGACGCACATGTTCCGACTTTATTCATCAGGAACAATAGCTTCTGCAGAACCTGGAGCCCAGTTGTTTATTTATTTATTTATTTATTTATTTTATATTTTCTGCAGAAACACAGAAAGAAGATTCACTCAGATCATTTGTTTCAGCAGATTGATGATGATTAGAGAAACAAATGTTAAACAAAGGCACAAACAATCAGATCCTTGACGTGTTCCAGGTCTTTTCCAGTTGGTTGATTGAATTACAAGATGATTGTTTAACTCTTTGGAAATCAATCAACTATTTTATCTTTTCTGCAATCGAACCAACAATCTCACATTTCTTCTCGCTGACATTTTAACACAAAAGTTGAAATCATAAAAATAAATTTTATTTTATGTTTTATGTTGCAGATATGAAAATTATCTGTTTTTTGCCCATCACAATGTCTGTGTGTTTGTCTATCTGTTAGCAAAATATCTAACTTAATCAATTCTGCAGTTTTTTTTCTTTTCAGTAATGGTGTGGTAGTAGCTGTTACTTTTTACAGCACATATGAAAGAAACAATAAAAAGTTTATTATTTATTTACCAGTACTTCATCCTAGTTCATTCATATAATGTCAAATAAAAGGCTAAATTCACCTTTCCAAAAATTTACTTTGTTCTTTGTGTGTGTGTGTGTGTGTGTGTGTGTGTGAAATTACCAAATAGCTTGTCTGATAACAAGAAACGCAAGTTGCGAAATGCAAAATAAGCAAAACAAAACTAAAGTCAAAAATTATGCAAAAGTTAAAGTTTGCAAAACTATAGCAACAAGCTAAAAGTAATAAAACATTAGGAGCAGAATGTTAGCTAAAAACGCAAAAGTAAAATTCTATCTAAAAGTTAGCTAATACAACAATAGCTGAATATCTAAACTCTAGCTACAACTGAAAGAACAGATCATTAACTGAAGGCTAAACTTATAGCAAAACAGTAGCTAAAAGAAGCATGGTAGCAAAAAGATTTAAAGGAGCAGAATAACTGGTAAAAGCTAAATGCAAAACTGTAGTCAAAAGCTTAAAATAGTACAAGAATATCTAAATGCTAAAAATAGCAAAACCGTGACTAATGCTAAAGCAACAGCAGCTGAATGATAGCTAAAAGAAAAGAAAAACAGAATAGCAGATAAAAGCTAAATGCATAATTATACATACACAAAATAAAATAAAAGCTGAGTAGTTGCTAAAAGGGACAGAAAGACAGCTAAAAGACAAAAAAAATGCAGACTGTAATCTAAAAGTAGTCAAACAGTAGCTAAAACTGAAAAAAACTGAAAGAGCAGAACAGATGATAAAAGTAAAAAAATGGTAGTTAATTAAAAGGAAGAGAATGGTTGTCAAAAGCTAAAAAATAAAATTTAATAAAATTAAAAAAAAAAATAAAAAAATACAAAGCTAAATGGCAGTTAGTAGCTAAATGTAAAAAAAAACAAACAAACAAAAAAAAAAAACCATGTACAGTAGTAGCTAGGGGCTTAAGTAAAGCAGAGCTGTGGTTAAAAGCTAAAAGTACTTAAAGGGGTAAAAACAAATCCAGCAGCTGAAACAGATTTTAAAAAGACCGTTTCTGAAAGATTTGAAAAGAACTTTGTAATTCTATGAATATTTTATTATTTATTTTTAATGTATGAAAGCTACAAAAGCTAAAGTCACACGATCAGGCTGAACATTTTGATATCTGAACTGCTAAAACAGCACAAAGTCTGTGAGACTCAGGAAAACAATTACCTTTTTGTTTAAGATCGTAAATGTTTCCTAGAGCTTTGACAAGATAAAGAAAGCTTTTGAAGATACAACAAATGCTATTGAACCCTTTATTGATTTGTCTGGTAGGTGTTGATGGGCACTTTGTTTCACAACATGACCACGATCGCGTCAGGAACGTTAATCAGTGATGAACGCCTTCATCAGGTGATGATTTAACTGAGACGGATGGAGCAACAAGAATCTGACAGCAGCAGCCAAACTTTGATCCCACATGTGACTCAGTGTTAACCCCCCACGCACACAACTTCTGCTTCCGTCATGTCTAATCATGAAGTTCCTTCAAAGACCTGAGCGTGAGTCATGAACGAGTCATGGTTTCACAGTAAGAAACCTCTCACGAGATATTAATGACACTCACAACACAGCAGGCAGAGGAAACACCAGATGCAGTGCACATATTCTAACTGTTATGGAGCAAATTCAGTATTTATAACATTATGATAAATATTCTGTTAATCTGGTGATGACAGTTTAGTTTATTGATTTACAGATGAGTTCAACTGAATATCATCACTGTATCCAGACTTATGTGACGAGGTCCTACAGAGGGGCTCAGGAGGAGAGTGAAGGACAATTACAAGAAATAGGAAGTTTGACTGAACAAATCAATGTCATCAATGTTTATTTCTATTGTCTCTTTTTCCATAATCGTCTGCCACCAAAGACAAAGGAGGGAGCAAAACATCTCACAGTTCACTGAAGAGATCTTAATGAAAATCTCCAAGTAATCAGTGAACAAATCTACAACGCCAGTTCTGAAAATATTGTGACAAAAATAAAAACAAAATGCAAAGATCTTTAAAGGTCATAATCCCATATGGTTTTAAAACAGAACATATTAAACTTATCAAATGCTGAAACTGATCAATTTTTAGGGAAGAAAACATCAGGTCATTTTAAATCTGATGTCATCAAAACATTTATTCAAAGTTGTTCCTGGTCCATGTTTCCTCTGTGAAACATCCCCTCTTCTTTGAACAAGTCTGTGGAGGACCTGAGGAGACCACTTGTCGGAAGATTTGGAGGACCCGAGGAGACCAGTTGGTAGAAGGTTTGGAGGACCTGAGGAGACCACTTGTTGGAAGGTTTGGAGGACCCGAGGAGACCAGTTGGTAGAAGGTTTGGAGGACCCGAGGAGACCAGTTTTTAGAAGGTTTGGAAGACCTGAGGAGACCACTTGTTGGAAGGTTTGGAGGACCTGAGTAGACCACTTGCTGGAAGGTTTGGAGGACCCGAGGAGACCAGTTGGTAGAAGGTTTGGAGGACCTGAGGAGACCACTTGCTGGAAGGTTTGGAGGACCCGAGGAGACCAGTTGGTAGAAGGTTTGGAGGACCCGAGGAGACCAGTTGTTAGAAGGTTTGCAGGACCTGAGGAGACCACTTGTTGGAAGGTTTGGAGAACCCGAGGAGACCAGTTCTTTGAAGGTTTGGAGGACCTGAGGAGACCACTTGTTGGAAGGTTTGGAGGACATGAGGAGACCACTTGTTGGAAGGTCTGGAGGAGCTGAGGAGGCCAGTTGTTGGAAGGTTTGGAGGACATGAGGAGACCCGTTGCTGGACTTTTTTGAAGACCTGAGGAGGCCAGTTTAAATGAAACTGAATGAATCCAATCAGCTACTTAGATTGCAAGCATGTCTTAAAGACAAATATGTGGAGGACCTGAGGAGACAGACCACTTGTTGGAAGGTTTGGAGGACCTGAGGAGACCAGTTGGAAGGTTTGGATGACCTGAGTAGACCAGTTGTTGAACAATTTGGAGAACCTGAAAAGACCACTTGTTGGAGGGTTTGGAGGACCTGAGGAGACCACTTGTTGGAGGGTTTGGAAGACCTGAGGAGACCAGTTGTTGGAGGGTTTGAATGACCTGATTAGACCAGTTGTTGAACAATTTGGAGAACCTGAAAAGACCAGTTGTTGGAGGGTTTCGAGGACCTGAGGAGACCAGTTGTTGGAGGGTTTGGAAGACCTGAGGAGACCAGTTGTTGGAGGTTTTGGAGGACCTGAGGAGACCAGTTGTTAGAGGGTTTGGAGGACTTGAGGAGACCAGTTGTTGGAGGGTTTCGAGGACCTGAGGAGACTACTTGTTGGAGGGTTTGGAGGACCTGAGGAGACCAGTTGTTGGAGGGTATGGAGGACCTGAGGAGACCAGTTGTTGGAGGGTTTGGAGGACCTGAGGAGACCAGTTGTTGGAAGGTTAGGAGGACATGAGGAGACCAGTTTTAATGAAATTAAATGAATCCAATCAGCTACTTAGACTGCAAGCATGTAGTCTTCACATTGATGTGAAGGTTATTCTCTTTGCAACAGCTCTCCAGGTGTTCCACCTCCTGCCTGTAGCTGGACTCATCGTTGTTTGTGATGCATCCCACCACCGCTGTATCATTGTCAAATCAATGTCTGCTGGGATGTTTTTATGTTTTTAATGTATCATAGAATTGTTTTTATTGGGTTAACTAAACTTTTAAAAGTTTTAAGGCATTTATTAACTAGTGTTGTTTTGTTTGCATTAGCCAGATGTCAAAGGTAAATCTCCATCTCATGAAATATTTTGGACAATAAAGTTGTATTGATGGATTGATTTACCACTTTAAACTTTATAGTACGCAGTGACTCAGGCAGGAACATTCTGATGCACTGGATGGGCTACAGCTAGCTGCTGGTGCTGTTATTTGTCCATACAAATACCCACATTATTCAAAGTTAAAAATTTGTGTAAAGTAAAACTGAGGGCAATGAAAAAGCTTATGGAAGAATGATCACACAAACTGTTTTAGGTCGGCAGCAGTCCTCTTTGCTCCAGCTGATAGTTCATCCATCTGATCAGAATCCACTCTCTGGACTGAGGCTGTTCAGAAAGTTATCCACCACAGGTGAGATAATAACTGTTTTTAACATTTCAACAGCCCTAAGTCAGAACATCTGAACTGTCTCTTTAAGTCTATCCTAAACTCTACTGCATTTTAAATCACTTTAAAGGCCCAATTGAAATCTTTCAGTCTTCTTATCAATCTCATTATGTTCCCATCTCCACATTTTAATAAACTTTCATATAATTAGTGTTTGTTTTAGTTTTACTTCAGTTTAAAAGCACGCCGTTCTTATGGTAACGTTTTGAGCAGCACATAGGTTCACTTCTGTTGTTTTACATGTAAAACACATTTGGCTTGATACTAAAAATATAAACCCATGAAAACTTTATTTCTGATGAAACAAGAACAAAATCAGACAATTCATTGTTGCACGTTGTTTTAGCTCTTATGCATCATCTTCTCAGCATGTTACAGTTCCTGAGAGCTTAAGATGTTGTGAAATGATACTATCTCCATCTTCTACTGCCTGTCTGTGATCAGGGCCCTGAGGCAACTGGTCCAGGAGAGAAACAGGCAAACTCCCAGAAAGGTCGCCGGCCAGGAATTGATCCGGCAACCTTCCTGCTGAGAAGCAACAGCTCTACCCGCTGAGCCAGTGTGCTGCCGATGGCAGCTAAAGTTAAATTTAGTCAGTCAAGAAAGTGACAAGAAAAACTTTGATGAGTTATGGAAACTGGAGAAGTTTGGACATTTTGTTGCTGTTAGAAATCTAAAGTGAGTCAATCTCTGTCTGTCGAGCTCCGGTCACCTCCAGGTGTCATTAAAACGAGTTGAAGCAGAAAAGACAAAAATACAAGCTCAGCAGGCAGGGAGCCGAAAGTCGAAATGACTAAAAACAAAAACTCTGGAAATGCACCAAGTTCAGAAACATTAAGATTGAGAAAAGCAAGAGCAAAACCCACGACTCCCGTCATTTACTCCTCAGCGCGGGAGGACGAAGCAAGAGTGTGGAGGTGCTGAGGCAGAAAATGAGATGGAACAAGGAACAGGTGTGAGGAGGTGCAGAAAACAAGCCCGATCTGAAATAAACTAAAAAGACTGAGCTGAATGTATCAAAAGCCAACACGAAACTGTTAACTACAAAACCATGACAGAACAAAAAGAAAACGGATGAACACACAAATTATTAGAACTTTATTCCACAAAACTTTACTGAAAACAAAGAGAAAACAACAAGGGAGACAGGGGCTTGATCAAATGTACTCAAGTATTCAATAAAACAGTAATGACCCTGACAGCAAGACAGAAACAAGTCAAAATAAAATCAGGAACTCAAAGTGTGAAGTTATTTTAATTATTTGTGCCTTCTGTTTAGTAGAAAAATGAACTAAGTGTATATATTTCAAAAACTCAAGGAAGCTAGCAAAATAAAAACTTTAGATATGTTGTGTTTATGAAATGTGGCCTGATTTGTAAATAAATTCATTTTACTCATTATTTAACTGTGCTGGAACCAAACAGAACCTGTTTCCAGAGTAAATGAACATTGAGATATTTGAGTCAATAATTAGAAAAATGTTGTCTGAACCAGATGTTGAGCAGTCAGGTGAGCATCATCAATAATTCACCTTTTGACTCTTGACAACTTCACTGGAAGATGTCACAGGAGTGAATGACCAGAGAATCTGGGCTGATGTTAAACAGGAAGGATCGTGTGAAGATCAGTGAAGATCATACCATGTAAATGGTAAATGGACTGTACTTATACAGCACCTTTCTATCTTATCAAGACACTCAAAGCTGTTTACGACACAACCTGTGCCTCATTTACACATTCATACAGCACTCTACTAGATCTATACAAAGAATAATCAGTGCTTTATCACGTTAATACACTGCTGGGACACACATTGGAGGCAATGAGGGGTTCAGTGTCTTGCCCAGGGACACTTCAGCATGTGACTGCTAGTGGAATTGAACCCCCAGCTCTTGCATTGGAAGACAACTGATTTAACCACCCAGCCACAGCCGCCCTACACAACAGGGACCTGGAAACCTGGGGATGGAGGAGCAGGGTCAATCGCTGAGGAGAGGAGATGGTACATGTATCGATGTTAGTTTCTTACAGGAAGGTGAGTAAGTAGAGGTGCTGAGAGGAGGCCAGAGGATTTCCAGTGAGGACTGGTCCAGGCTGATGAGTGCAGACGATGGTAAAATGGTAAATAGACGATAGCGCTTTCTATCTAGCCAAGATACTCAAAGCGCTTTCCGATGAAAGGCGTAAGCAGGCGGCGAGTGGATGGATGGTGGAGGAGCAGGTGTAAGGAAGTCAACGTTGGAGCCACTGGCAGGTACAAAAGGACTCAGGTTGTTTGGAGAGTGGTCCAGGGCTGCAGGCACAGGAAGCAATCTCTGAAAGAACATGAGGAGAACACAAGGGTAAGTACTGTTTTGGTTATAATATCACTAGAAGGTTGGAGACACATATACCATTTGGCATGTAATGCTCCAGCAGGGAATGGAGCTCTTCTGCAGACTCTTATACCCAGGGATTAATTTGTAAACCAAAAGTTGCCATGACGCAAATAGTGTTACCGCAACAGGGTCTGGGTGTTAGGGTTAGTGTCTCTGGGTCTTCCCCCAGAGAACTGTGAATAAAGTAGATGCCATTTCCTGCATTCTGTTGTGTTTTACAAAGGTTTACGACAGTAGAATAACATGAAACAAAAACAAAGATGTGAACTCATCATTAAATCTCTTCTACAAAGCGTTCGTAATGCAAAACTGCTGCAACTCTGCAGGTTAGCAGCGTTCACTTCAGGACAAATTGAGGTTGCTGATTGGTCAGTTGCTGACATGCCTACTGGATTGATTGACAGGTGGCACAAATCTTGCAAAAAAAAAAAAATCATAGATTTACTGGCCCATTTGAGACTGTCATCATTTATTTCATATTTATTCAATATTTTGGTGAATAATTTCTTAACTTATTAGTTGTTTAGTATTCCACACTGAGGTCAGATGCACCCCTCAACCTCCTTCCTGCTCTGCACCGTGGGACAACAAGAACTGCTCTAAGATTTTGGCCACTTACAAACAAACCTACCTAAAATTTAGCACTTTGGTTTAGAAAAGAGTTGTTCTCAAGCCTCCTGTTCAGATCAGAAAAGTGTCCTTGTTGCTCCAACATCACTTCAAACACTCTGACTGCAGACAAAGAGTTTTATGAGGCGAGATCATTGTCTCGTTTACGCAGTTCAAATAACTCCTGCAGTTATTCACACATCAGATTGTTCACAAAAACACAGGAAAATATACATAGTGCAAAACGTTTAATTATATTTTTGAGTTTTTTTAAATAAAATTTCCCATGACTTTGAATTTTTAGGAGTGGAGATTTTTTTTTCAAGAGTAGAAGCGGAAATGCGAAGCAACAACTCTGATGTGATATTAGGAAACTCAAAATTAGTGTTTATGTAAGTATTTTCAGTTTGCATATCCAGTATAGGTTTTATTCATTCAAGGAAGTCATATTTGTTCATAAATTTATCAGTATTACGCCTGAGAGTTACTAGATCCAAGAAAACCAGAACACACCCTGTCAAAATAAGAGTTCCCAGATCTTGTTCTGACAGGATCCAGCTCAGATTTAGCCTGCTTATACCCCTAGTGCTCACTGGAGAGATGATCTCCAGCTGCTGCTTATTGGTGTCATGTGGAACTCAGGAACCTGCAAAGAGCTGAAAACCCTAGAGCAGGACTATTCAACTAAACTGCTTAGGGGGGCACAGTTACTGAAAGCCAACAGCTTTCCAGACATCCAGTAGTTATTGTCATTAGGTAAGTGTGTTTCATGGTTTAAAATCTAGTTTTATTTAAAAATGAACCCACTGGTGGGCCAAACTGAGCTCAACCGTGAGCCTGATTTGGCCCATGGGCCACCAGTTGAATAGCCCAGACCTAGAGATTCAAATCCCTTCATCTCTTGAAACACAGTTTGTTTGCCTTAGAGAATAAACCAAAAATAAAACGGCACATTGAAACTGTCTCAAGTTTTTTCAGATGAATAAAAACTGGACAGGAGCCAGACGCTGGAAGAAACTGAGAATCTAGAAGCTTAAAAAAAACACACACAAGGAGAAGTGGTGAGGACCAAAGTAACAAATCAAAAGGACTGAGAGATGAGAAACCAAAGAGCCGATGGAGACTTCCTGTTTTTATTCACCGTGCACTCGAGCTTTAGCACGAGGAATGCTCCTACATGCCATTAAGTAACACGTTTCTAGTTTTAACCATCTGTGATCTATAACAATATTTATTTAACAACATTTGTCCTATTTTATCAGTAAATGAGATCAAAGTCAGAGGAAAGTAACAGTGTGAGCTAAAATATTTAGTTAATATTGTGTGAAGTTTCTTTGAAGCTTGTTTTATTTTCTTCAGGTCTATAAATATTTAAATGTGAGAGAAACATATCAAAGTCACATGGCTTTGACTATAATGAAAATATGTTTTAAAAATTAATTTGAGTGACTTTAAAGAAACTTAAATAAACTCTTGTTACATTCATTAAAAGTTTTGAGAATGACCTTTTTTCACTTTCTAAAAATCATCAAAATGATCAATGCATGACAGAAATGTGGTTCAATTAAAATGCACTTCAAACACAAAACACGCTTCAGTCCTGTCCCTCTCACAGAAACACAGCTGACAAGTGGACTGGTAGTAGGGCTGAACAAATCATTACATTTGCAATAATATCGCAATATGTTAAAACGAGATTTTCTCCTCTCAAAGGCTGCGATCTGACTGGTCACATGATCTGGTCACGTGATCTGGTTATGTGACTTGTGAGTGAGCGGAGCAAAGCAGAGCAGGGAGCGGGAGAAGCCAACACTCTGGTTGCACATGGCGTCAGGGTC
>JARVGS010000672.1:7798875-7809501 GCA_031762315.1 Hypsolebias antenori
AAATGAATGAATAAATGAATTAAATAAAATATTAAATAGCTTTACATCTGCTAAGTTCATGGCATAAACCAACACAGTCATATCCTGATGCATGCTCAATAATCCGGGTAGAAAATTTTGAAAAAAGTTAATTCTGGTCCTCTGGACATTCAAAAAAACAAAACAAAATACAATTGTAGAAACGTTTAGTCTTTCCTCCAAAAGACTTCTTCAGACTGAGGTGCTGTATTCAGCTCAGTCTTATAAATAGCGTCTTCTCATAGTGGATCAACCAGTTTGCTGCTGACAGCCAAAACTAGCTGTTCACATGATCAAGGAGGAGCTCAACACTCTAAAATAATACCTTAATAATAATACGATTGATCATTCGTACCCTGATGGTTGCTTGCTATTCATAGGGGGCTGAGTATACGCTAAGATAAAGAGGTGGCGGGAGTGGTTGCACAGAGGTTAGAGAAGATGGGCATTTCCCAGATGTAGGTTACAGAGGGCCCCACCCTGGAGCCAGGCCTGGGGGAGGGGCTCATCGGCGAATGCTTCGTTACCAGGTCTCTACCCATGGAGTGCGGTCGGGCTCAGTCTGAAGGAGCAGCATGGGTTTGCCTTCCTGTGGACACACTGCCTGCAGGAAGGGCCATAAAAGTCTGGTGCATGATGCCATAGGGAGTGACCGAAGGTGGGGACCTTGGTGCTCTGACCATGGCTTACCAAAGCTGGCTCTTGGGACATGGAATGTGACCTTTCTGGTGGGGAAGGAGCCTGAGCTTGTGTGCAAGGTTAAAAGGTCCCAACTAGATATAGTTGGGCTCACCTTGACACACAGCATGGACTCTGAAACCAATCTCCTTGAGAGGGGCTGGACTTTATTTCACTCTGGAGTTGCCCATAGTGAGAGGCGTCAAACTGGTGTGGGTCTACTTGTAGCACCCGACTTGGTGGCTGTGTGTTGGAGTTTTCTCCGGTAGATGATCAGATCAGATGGCGGGAGAAGATGCCAGACAGACCCAGAAGACCCAGACATGTAGTCTGTGTTTGCTGGGAATGCCTGGCAGAAGAACCCGTCAGAGAGATCTTCAGCTCACACCTCCTGGAGAGCTTTAATCACATCCCAGCTGAGGTGGGGGACATTGAGTCAGAGTGGGCCATGTTCCGCACCTCACTTCTTGCAGTAACTGTCCTGAGCTGTGGCCTCAAGGTTGTCGGTGCTTCTCGCAGTGGCCATCCACGAATTCTGTGGTGGACACCCTGGTTTAGGGAGGCTGTCAAGCTGAAGGAGTCCTATCGGTCCTTGTTGGCTAATGGGATTCCAGAGGCAGCTGAGGAGTACAAGAGGGCCAAACGCTGCGTAGCCTTGGCTGTTGCTGACGCAAAAGCTTGGATGTGGGAGGAGTTCAGTGAGACCTTGGATAGAAATTCTCAGTCGGCTCTGAAGAGATTCTGGCAAACCATCAGGCGGCTGAGATGGGGAAAGCAGCACTTTACTAACGCTGTGTTCAGTGAAGGTGGGGTGCTGTTGACCTCAACCAGTGATGTCATTGGGAGGTGGAAGAAATACTTCTCAGATCTTCTCAATCCCAGCACCACGTCTTCCATGGAGGAAGCTGAGTCAAGGAACTTTGGGGTTGATCCGTCCATAACTGTGGCTGAGGTTGCATGGTAGTTAAAAAGCTCTGAGGTGGCAGGGCTCCAGGAGTGGATGAAATTCACCCTGATTTCCTTAAGCCACTGGATGTTGTGGGGCTGTCTTGGCTGACACACCTTTGCAATATCACATGGACACCAGGGGCAGCACCACTGGATTGGCAGACTGGGGTGGTGGTTCTCCTTTTCAAAAAGAGGGACCGGAGGTTGTGCTCTGATTATAGGGGCATCGCTCTCCCAAGTCTTCCTGGTAAGGTCTTTTTAGGGGTACTGGAGAAGCGAGTTCGATCGCTGGTTGAACCTCAGATCTAGGAAGAACAATGTGTGTTCCATCCTGGCCGTGGAACATGGGAGCAGCTCTTTACCCTCACCAGGGTCCTCAAGGGGTCATGGGAATTTGCTCATCCAGTCTACATGTGTTTTGTGGACTTGGAGAAGGCATTAGACTGTGTTCCTCAGGGCATACTGTGGGGTGTGCTCCGTGAGTAATGGATTGGGGGCCCATTGTTGCAGGCTGTTCAGTCCCTACAGAAGCGATGCAAGACTTTGGTTTGCATTGCTGGTAGTAAGCCGGAGTAGTCCCTCGCTACTTTGCGGTTTGTTTATTATGGATTCGCTCTATCAGGGATTTTCAAAATAAGATTGAACATGACACACAATTGGCTGATTGATATATGAGCCGCATGATCGGCATGAAATTTGTATTTAAAATAAATTATTTTAAATTATTTAGCACCTGTTGCACATTTGTGCAGCCCAGAGCAGCAGAAGAAGCTTCCTCCTGCAGCTTTGTGCACTGCTGCAGGATAAACTTCCTGCTGCAGTTGAAAGCTGATCAGATGTTCAGCGTGCAGGGAAAAAGTGGGCGTGGCCAAGAGCGATTGCAGGTGGCAAAGAGCAGAGCTGAAATCATGGCACTGTGTGCTATTTTAGAGTGTTGAGTTTAGAAACATTGTTTAGAATATTGCAAGAGTGTGGGAAGGGTTCAAAACACCTTAATATATATCTATATAAATATTAAAATAAACTACTACTTACTTGTACTACTACTATTCCTACTTCATGGTTTTTCACTTATTGCGGGTCTTCTGGGTATGGATCCCACGTGATAAACAAGGGACTACTGTATATAGTATATATTTATAGTCTTTTGTATTTATTTGTTTGTTAATTGTTAGGTTTCTTGATCTGGGACATGAGTCCGAATCTCATACCACAAAAATGCAAATGTGAGATGGTATGACAATAAAAAAATCCTTGAGATGGTTCCACTTCTTGAAGCTGAATTGATGTTTTTTTTATTAACTGACAGGAACAAATAATATTTAATGGAAGTACAGTGTTGCGGTGAAGCAGTGGCTACAGCCACAGTGTGAAAGTCACAGGTTTGTGTCCCGCCTGAGGGCTTTCTGTGTGGAATTAGCAGTTCTCCTCATGAGTGCATGAGTTCTCTCTGTGTACTCCAGTATCCTCCCACACACTAAAATCATCCACTCTCAATTGTCCCAAGGTTTATTAATTTACCTTTTCGCTTCCTTTTTTTTTTTTAATTTTGAAAGCAGCATAAGCCCAGTTAGTCTAAACCAGGTTAGTCTGGGGAAACATTTACCTTGGTTTAAACATTGAGTTTCAGTCAGATCCTGACCTTTCACCCAAGGGAGAAAAAAACACCAAACAGGTCCAAACGCCTCAGTCCTACGGAGTGAGGGACAGTCACTTTGATGGACAGGAGACCAGTCTAGGGTGTCCCTGTCTCTCATCCAATGAAACATCTGCTGTGTCCTTTGCTCCACTTTGGCTCCTAAGAGGTTTTTTTTTTTTTTTAATCGGTAAACTCAAATAAGTTTAAATTATGTATTTTTTTTATTGTAACTCAAAGATGCAGTTCTCTGTATTTTGTTTGTGTTGTTAGTTTTATTACTGTGAGGTTTGTCTCCTTATCTGAGTTCACTTGTACGGCTGCTGCAGTGATGATGCTCTGAGCCATCAGCCAATCAGAGAGCAGCTCTGACTGACCTCTGGTCAGGTTGGACTTTGGATCTCCAGCTGCAGTCACACAGGATTCTCTCTCTTCTTAATGTGTGACCCATAATGAAGCCGTCCAGGCCTTTTCTTCATCTTCACATACTGCTGATCTCTGTCTTTGTGACCACAGCCAAAGGTGGCCATGTTCTGGCCTTACCAGGCGAGTACAGTCACTGGCTGAACATGAGAACCATCATGGAGGAGCTGGTGAGAAGAAACCACACGATAACTGTCTTAGTGCCTGACGCCTCACCCTCTGTCAACTACAACGAGAGCCGATACGCCGACAAGTTCAACTTCCTGGTGTTTAAGGTGACGAGTGTCATCCACAACTGCTCAATATCCAGATCTGTCAGAATCAATGACTGTCAATCATCTGTCATTTTTTTTATGTAAATCACAATGTGTTGACCATTTGTTGATTAATTAATGATCAGTAGTTGAGCAAAAGGTGATCAATATAATTTGTTTATCAATATGATTTTACAAAGTATATTGGGATTACAGGAATGGCTTTAAAATTGTTTAAATCATATTTATCTAATAGATTCAAATTTGTAAATGTAAATAATGAATCATCTTCTTGCTTCAAAGTTAGTCATGGAGTCCTTCAGGATTCGATCCTTGGACCAATGCTCTTTATATATGCTTCCATTAGGTAAAGTTATTAAACAACATGGGATAAATTTTCATTGTTATGCTGACCGTTTCATTGTTATATCCCCTCCCTGGACTGCGACCTTACCATGGTGGAGGTGTTTAAGTGTCCCTATGACCCCAGGAGCTAAACAGTCAGGGGCTTCATGCCCCTAGGGTCAACCAAGGCAGACAGGTCCAAGGTGAAGGATCAGACAAGTGCAGCCCAAAGACCCCTGTAATGATTAAAATTAATGGAACCAATGTTCCCTCACCCGGACGTGGGTCACCGAGGCCCCACTCTGGAGACAGGCCTGCACATGGAGCATGCTGGCAAGCACCTGGTGGCTGGACTTTAACCCATGGAGCCCGGTCGGGCACAGCCCGAAGAGGAGACATGGGTCCCCCTTCTATGGACTCACCACCTGTGGGAGGGGCCAAAGAGGTCGGGTGCAATGTGGGATGGGTGGTGGCCAAGGGTAGGGACCTTGGCAGTCTGATCTTCAGCTACAGAAGCTGGCTATTGGGACGTGGAATGTCACTTCTCTGGTGGAGAAGGAGCTTGAGCTGGTGTGTGAGGTTGCGAGGTTCCGGCTAGAAATAATCTGACTCACCTCGACGCATGGCTCTGGCTTTGGAACCAGTTTCCTTGAGAGGGATTGGAGACTCTTCCACTCTGGAAATGCCCCTGGTGAGAGGCGCCAAGCAGGAGTGGGCATACTTGTTGCCCCCATCTTGGTGCTTATACATTGGGGTTCACCCTGGTGAATGAGAGGGTAGCCTCCCTCCACCTATGTGTGGGGGGATGGGTTCTGACTGTTGTTTGTGCTTATGCACCAAACAGCAATTGAGATTACCCATTTTGGAGTCCTTGAAGGGGGTACTGGAGAGTGCGCCTCCTGGGGACTCCCTTGTTCTGCTAGGGGACTTCAACATCACATGGGAAATGACAGTGAGATCTGGTTGGGTGTGGTTGGGAGGAATGTACCCCACCCTGATCTGAACCCAAGTGGTATTCTGTTGATGGACTTCTGTGCACATCATGGATTGTCCATAAAGAACACCATGTTCCAGCATAAGGGTGTCCATATGTGCTCTTGGCACCAGGACACCCTATGCCGCAGTTCAAAGATCGACTTTGTTGTCTTATCTGAACTGTGGCTGCATGTCTTGGACACTAAGATGAAGAGAGGGGCAGAGCTGTCCACTGACCATTACCTGGTGGTGAGTTGTCTCCAATGGTGGGGGAGGATGCCGGTCAGACCTGGCAGGTCCAAACATGAGGGTCTGCTGGGAACGTCTGGCAGAGTCTCCTGTGAGACAGAGCTTTAATTCCCACCTCTTCGAACTTGGAAGAACTTCAAACCCGTTCGGAGGAGGTGGGGAACATTGAGTCCAAGTGGGCCATGTTCTGCGCATTGTTGAGGTGGCTTATCGAAGCTGTGGCCACAAGGTTGTCGGTGCCTGTCGCAGCAGCAACCCTCGAACCCGGTGGTCGACACTGGCATTGAGGGATGCTGTCAGGCTGAAGAAAGAGTCCTATCGGGCCGTTTTGGCCTGTGGGACCCCAGAAGCAGCTGATGGGTATTGGTAATCCAAGCGGCATACGGCTCGGGTGGACATTGAGGGAAAAACTCAGGCATGAAAGGAGTCCGGAGAGGCCATGGAAAATGACTTCCAAACAGCTTCTAGGTGATTCTGGTCACCATCCAGTATCTCAAAGTGTGTGTGTGTGTGGGGGGGGGGTGGGTATACCACCAACACTGTTTATAGTGAAGGTGGTGTGCTGCTGACCTCAAGGTGGGCAGAGTTCTTTGAAGACCTCAATCCCACCAGCACATCTTCTACTGATGAAGCAGAACCTGGGCACACTGGGTCAGGCTCTCCAATCTCTGGTGCCGAGGTGGTTAAAAAGCTCTTCAATGGTAGGGCCCAGGGGTGGATGAGATTCGCCCGGTGTTCCTTAAGGCTCTGGACATTGAGGGATTATGTTAGCTTACACGACTCTGCAATATTGCGTGGACATCGGGGGCAGTTCCCTTGGATTGGCAGTCCAGGGTAGTGGTCCCCCCCATTCAAAAAGGGGGACCGTAGAGTGTGTTCCAGCTACAGGGGGATCATGCTCTTAAGCCTCCCTGGTAAAGTCTATTCAGGGGTTCTGTAGTAGAGGGGCAGTCGGATAGTCAAACCTCGGATTCAGGAGGAGCAGTGCGGTTTTCGTCCTGGTCGTGCAACACGACCAGCTCTACACCCTCAGCAGAGTCCTTGAGGGTGTGTGGGAGTTTGCCCAACCAGTCTACATGTACTTTGACTTGGAGAGGGGGTTCGACTGCACCCTCAGGGAACCCTGTGGGAGGTACTCCAGGATTATGGGATAATAGGCCTCTTTTTTTACAGACTGTTAGGTCCCTGTAAGACCTGTGCTGGAGCTTGGTCAGCATTGCCAGCAGTAAGTCGGGCTCGTTCCCGGTGAGAATTGGACTCAGCCAAGGTTGCCCTTTGTCACGATTCTGTTGATAACTTTCATGGACAGAGTTTCTAGGTGCAGCCAAGGTGTTGAGGGGATCCATTTTGGTGACCTTAGGACTGTGTCTCTGCTTTTTGCAGACTATGTGATCCTATTGGCTTCATCAGGTCGTGATCTACAGCTTTCGCTGGAGCAATTCACAGCCAAGTGTGACACAGCCAGGATAAGGCTCAATTCCTCCAAATTCGAGGCCATGGTCTTGAGCCGGAAAAGGGTAGAGTGCCCTCTCCATGTCGGGGAGGAGGTCCTGTCCCAAGTGGAGGAGTTTAAGTATCTTGGGGTCTTGTTCACGAATGAGGGGAAAATGGAGTGAGAGATCGGTAGGCAGATAGGTGCAGTGACTTCAGTGAAGCAGGTGCTGTACCGGTCTGTCATGGTGAAGCGAGAGCTGAGTCAAAAAGTGAAGCTCTCAATTTACCGGTCAATCTACATTCCTACCCTCATCTATGGGCACGAACTGTGGGTTGTGACTGAAAGAACGAGATGTTTCATATCAAATATTAATTATCTTTTAACTGAATATGTAAGAGATACCTTTGACTGTAGCTACACATTTACACAACAAAACTCCCAATACCAACCTTGCTCCTGCATCAACCAGGTGCTAAGGAACTGTTTGCAGCTTACACTTTACACTAACCATGGAGCACTCCTCTCTGAACACTGGAGTTCATGCCTGTGGTTCACACCAGTGCGGTACAGTTCACGGCAGGTGATTTGACGCCTTGTCATTCTGTGCCTTTCAAAATAAAAGCATTAGCTGTGTCATTGATGCAACAGAATAAGAAACATTTTGAACCAATTTACAATAAAAGAAATTACAAAGGTTATTTACAAGTAGTAGTAGTGCCTGTGGCAAGAAGGCAAAAGGAAAGCAGCTGAGGACATACCAAAAGATTCCAGGTGTTTGTTTCCACAAGGTCTGGACTTAAGTCACATGATATTTGCTGCAAGGCAAGGAACAGGTTAGTCTCTCAGACAGTCATACTGTATGCATTTGTCCATGAAATCCAATGAATCCAGTCAGACTTCAAATGCATCTTAAAGACAAAAACCTGGACAACCTTTAATTTTATGTTTTTAATCTCAGACAAGACTGAAGTTTTAGTTTTTGGACCTGAGCATATTTGACAAGAACCAGGTTTGGATCAGCAAAAAACCCAAGGCCAAGAGCAGTTTATTTCTGAATGGTGGGAAATCTGGTGGAGGTCTGGGTCCCGGGCCGGGTCCAATCTGTCAAGACTAAAGAGTTAGTGACTTTGACGTGGATCAGGAAGTGCAGGTGGATTGAGGTTTTCACTAACCTTCTGTCTTGGTGTAGGGGCTGAAGCTTTATTCACGCTGAAGCCAGTGATGTAATGCCTGTATGAGCTGCTGCAGCAGTGCAGATTAAAAGACTTGAGGTCCAGAACTGGGAGATCCAGAATCATGGTTCGTAAGCTGTTGCAAGGGTCAAGCACATTGAAGAGCAGAAAACAGAGCCGAATCGTAGTCCAAAGGCATGGCAGATAAGCAGACAAAATCCAAGAAGGATCAAGCAAGGAGTTGTGGCAAGGGAAAAGATCTGGTATGCTGAATTTCTACTGCTTGTGAAAGGTTCGAGAATCTGGCACTGACTGAGTGACTGAAGGGAGCTTAAGTAGAGAGGTGAACAGGTGTACAGCATGAGCTTGATTGGTGGGTGAGTGAGACAGGAGCAGGCAGAGCTTGGCAAGAACAACAAACATAAACATGACTGGCTGTGAGGGGCAAAAACATGACAGGAATACATTTTGCAGTCTTTTGCCCTCTCTGGGTGGCATTAATCTGGCCTCCAGTTATAGTTTTTTTTTTTTTTTTTTTTTTTTATCAGGACGTGTCTTTTAACCCCCACTTTAAAAATGTTACCAGAACTGTCTTCTTCCGCCTGCATAATATCACTAAAATTAGAAACACATTATCTAAAAATGATGCAGAAAAACTGGTTCATGTATTTATCATGTCTTCCAGTTTCTGTCCGTGAGGCTGACACCTCGTCTACTTTTAAGATTAGGGCCAAGTCTTTCTTTTTTGATAACTGCTATTGTTAGGTTTTTAAACATTTTGATGACATTACCGTACATTCTGTTAACACTTAACAGTGACAATAATGTCTTAATGTAGAGCCTTAGTGTTTTTTGAACATTCCATCCCAGATGTGTCAGATAGAGGGTGATTGCTTTTTGCTGATAGATACACTAATGCTTTCTCACTGACCTAGTTTTGACAACCACAGCTGATTTGAGGTGGTAGTCACAAGATAAGTTGATAAACAGGGAAACTTACATGTGCAAGCTGTAAAACAGCTTCCTTTTACCAGATTGCATTATGAAGGTAATCATTCATCCGGCAGAAGTATACAGTACAGTATATACAGTCTGGGTGTTTTCCTTCACAGCCGGATTGGATTAGATTATGTCCCCAGGAGTGTCCCGCCTGAAAAATCAATAAGGAAAGCCTAAGTTTAAAACCACAGGCCCTCCCAAAATGTTTAGACCAATCAGATAGTTGCACATTCGCAATATAACTTTGTGTAAATGATGAATTTGGCATATTTTTCTAGAAGGGTGGCAGCAGCAACTCACAATGAATTACTCACAAGTGGACTGCAGCATCCTGAACAGAAAAATAGCAATGTATACATGAATTGAAATTTATCCAGTGTTAAATAAATCCACTTATGAAGTAGCTAGGACTTTGTTGTATTTTTTCCTCTTGGAATAAACGAACACACTCTGCCACTGTTGTTAGGGTGGGGTTAGGATGGGAAACTGTGATGAAGTGAAGATTCAACACACTCCGTTGGCTTCCTTCCATAGATAGAGAACTTTTACTAATTGTCTTTTTGATGTATGTGAATGTTTTTGTTCAGTGCCCCGAGACAACTTCTGTTGGGACTTGGAGCTACAGAAATAAAGTGAACTGAATCGAACAGATGACCAGTTGATGATCTGTATTTGGTCAGTAATTAATCAGTTGTTAATCAGTGACTGATCACTATTTTGTTGGTGTGTTTCTTTGTTTTAGGTTCCATACAGCAGCTCGGAATTTAAAAGTTTTTTTCAGGACTTTATTCACTTCTCGATGTACGAGTCACACAACTCCTCCTTGTTACAGCAATTTATGGCAGTCAGTGATACCATGTGGCGGACATCTAAGTTTGGGATGCAGCAGTGTGATGCCATGTTAAAGAACCAGCAGCTCATGACCACCCTGAGGAACTCCTACTTTGATGTAGTTCTTATGGACCCAATGGTACTGTGTGGTGACCTGCTGGCTGATGTGCTTGACTTGCCACTTGTCCTCTCACTGCGCTTCTCACTCGGCAGCACCATGGAGCGCCATTGTGGCCAAACGCTTGCACCAGCATCTTTTGTCCCAGCAGCCCCACTGCCATACAGCGATCGCATGACAATTAAGGAGAGGCTGATCAACTTGATCACGTACATGGTGACGTCAGCGCTGAGCGAAGTGCACTGGAGACTGACCTTCAGTTCATACTACAATGAGGTCAAAGGTCAGCTGAATAATCATTTTGTATGTCTGAACTCTGAACTGCAGGTGTCGTGTATTCACATGTTCATGTGAAATGAATTATTTTACTTAATTTTAGTCCTTTTTTATATACTTTCTGATTTTTTATTTTATTTTGAAAGCCCAGGCAATGTTCCCTCTAATTTTTCATGTGTCTGGGCAAACTTTTTCATTCAACCTTTATTTAGACAGATAAGTCACATTGAGCCTAGAAGACTCATTTACAAGTGAGATCTGCTTAGACA
>JARVGS010000672.1:7893312-7905098 GCA_031762315.1 Hypsolebias antenori
CCGCTGCGCCGAGACAGATCCAGGCACGGGCACCAAGGCACGAGCCCCAAAGACGCACCCCACCCAGACCAAGGCCCGACAGGACCAGAGGACCTGTATACATTTTATATGAGAAATTTACATTTGATACTTAAATACATTAAATGTTAGATACTTTAAGACCTTTACTCAAGTAATACTTTTTAAAGGAGACTAACTTTTACCAAAGTAATTTTATGGTTAGATGTACTTTCACTGAAGTATCACTTTGAGGTACTTTATACTGTACAACACTGGTCATCTGGGCGTTTCTTTTTCTGTTGAGACATTTCGTCTTTTATCCAAAGGACTTCATCAGTTTGAGGAGTCACCACAAACTCAGTCCCACAAGCAGCTCACCCGCATGGTGGACCAACCAGTTTGCTGGTGATAAGCTGGTTCCTGGGACCCGCCCTCTCCCCTGTCGAGTCCTCTGAGGCAGCCAGAGCCAAAGTGGTTCAAAACATCAGCGTTCACTGGTTGGGTTGGACTGGTTGGTCCACTGTAGGAGTGTGCTGCTTGTGGGATTCAGTTTGTTGTGGCTCTGGATGAAGGATGACACGAATCAACAAAAAAAGAAACCGTCCAGATGACCTGACTGGACTTTGTTTGGTTCTGTCTGGGTCGTTTTAGTTGATTGTTGTAGTCAAATGTTATAAAATTGAAGTGAACTTGAAGTTTAGCTGTGCTCCACTATCGTTCTTCCTGTCAACGTTTCCTTTGTAGCAAATCTTTAACAATAATAAGAACACATACGTTGTTAATCAGTGTTATTATTTTAAATACTAATGACTCTTTTGATCTCAGGCATGTAAATCACATGTGGCTCCTTTGAATTTCACTTTATTTTTTGCACTCTTTTGTCACAAATTACATCAATATGTACTTAATAAAGTCTGCAGAGGCAAACTGAACATGTTATTAACACTGTACAGTAAATAACAGCTTCCATCATGCTCAGCTCAGACACTGAAATAACCAGCAACAGCTTATATGTTCAGCGCTGTCCAACGTCCTGCATCAGTGCCTCCTCCTCTCTGAAGGTTGCACAGTCCACGTGAGCCGTTTAATTCGTCAGACTGAAGCCCCCATTAGCGCGGCTCCCTGTAAAAGCATCAAGTCATTTAGAAAATTTCTATCATAAGCTGTTCCTCCTCTGAGTCTCCCTTCCCCCACTCTTCAGGAAAATCAATAGCATCTGCTGCCCCACCGTTAAGCTTCTTTATTGCTGAAGGAGACAAACAGTGGGAGAGCTAAATTGATTAAGTATCTGTCTATTTTTAAAGATGATGATTCCTCCGTTTGTCCGCATTGATGAAACGTTAAAACAGTATTAGTGCATAGAATGCTTTTGCAGGGGAATCGTAATTTACTGTAACTTTATGATAAATCAAACATCAACACAGTAACCACGCCGGCTCCAGCTTTTGAAACAGATGCTCCGAGCACGCTCGTTTCTCGATGAGCGTTTGTCACATGCATACAGTAGTCGTTGGTAATTAGTATGTGACACAGAATACTGCTAAGCTAACCAACGATGCATAAAAGGGTGGGGGTGGGGAGGTAATTGCATGTTGTGCCATATTTGCTGCAGTTATCAGCCCCACCCACCACCATAGCCACCCATGCTGCATTTAAATGCAAGTCTTTCAAAGTGTTATCACAATACACATGACAGCAAACTGTTAATCAGGAAAGGGTTTTACTTCCGTCGCTCTGTCTCCCCTTCCCACAGCTGCTTCTGTTTATTTGCTCTGCATCTGCTTGAAGAGTTTCTTTGCCAGAGTAACAAAAAAAACACACAGCTGGAGGAAATGTTTGTATATGGACGTTACTGTTCAGACAGCTCTGAATTTCACCGGATAGTAGAAAGATGTTGCCATAATGCTAATAAATTGGTGACACCCATGACATTTTGCTCTAACTGTCACTCGACTGTGTGTGGTTATGCGTTTTATTTTTGGACGAGTTGTCAGCCTGAGCACACGAGAACAACACGGCTCCATTTCCATTTTTATGAACAATCCGGTTACCTTTGTCAGGGAGACTGATGGAGGGAGTTCTGCTGGATCAATGTCATTGTGCCTCTGGCATGCCAAGGAGCTTGTCCACCGTGATACTGCTTCTTTTTTGTTTTTGGCCCAGCACCACCTCCAACTCACTTGCACATTTATAAACGGTACCACTCACACACTTTTTCCCACTACTTCTCTTTCTGATTCGCAGATAGGATGCTCACTGGTGTTTAACTCCAGCATGTAGAAAAGCAGAACATAACCTTGAACCAACTCAAACTAGAGCTAAATTATCTACTTAACTAGACGTAGGCCTGTCACAATAACAAATTGTGTTGGGCGATTAATTGTCTCAGAAATTATTGCGATAAACTATAATATTGTTTGTAATTTGACAATAATTAATTATTATTGTCAAATTGAAGTTAATTTTATTTTTAGTGTATAGTACTTTTTTTGACCACCAGATTGCAGTATAAGACTGTTTGAGCCAAAGGATGGATAGTGAAGGAGCGAGCAGCGTGTCTCTTTAAGAAAAATTGGAGGGAGGCCCCTTGATGTGAAATGGGCTGTCTCTCTTCGGTTCTCAAAATGGCAGACACTCGGTGTGGTTTGAGCTCTTTAGCATAGCATTTGCCACACAAAACTTTTAATTAAAAAATCAGTAAACAAATTCTCAGCTTCTTTTTGCAGAGAAAAACAACTTTTTAGACGAAGGCACGGGTTTCACCCGTGAATTTTGGAATTTTGACAAGACGGAGGTTTTTTCTCAAGGTCAGCCTGTTAGCTTAGCTCGTAGCTTAGCTTCTCAGCTTAGCTGCTTTTAGCGAGCCAAAAACGTGATTTTGGACTGTTAAAACAGATTTTAAAAAGAAAAGAGAAAAAGAGAAAGGGAGGAGTCAGTGAAGAGCACTGGAGTTGAGCCTTTAGTCATCCAGTGTCTTCAGTAGAAAGAGAGAGACACGAAGAAACGATAAAGCTGATAAATGAAAATGAGGTTGATAATTTTCATTTATCATTGTTTTTGATTTACTGTTTATTGCGACAGGCCTACTTGTAAGCACAATAAACTTTTGTAAACCTAATTTTTTTTTTAGGATATAATATTGTATTTTATCACTGCATTATAGATATCTACAACTATAGATACAAATAATAGGATTCATAACAACATGTAAACCTCTCACACACCACGGTACCAGAGCTGTTCAACAAAACTCAGGAGCCACTGTTACTGACAGCCAGCAGCTCTGGGGCCAGGCATCCAGCGATTAAATTCATTATGCAAATAAATCAAGTTTTGCAATGATCTGTTACCTTTTAAATTTGTTTATTTTGTTGCATTGAATCATAAATGCAATAAATAGAACCCAAACCCAGAACAGAACCCCCCAAGTAAAAAAAAAAAAAATTATGAAGTGGGTCGGATTGAAGCCTGGCCTGCGGGCCGCCACTTGAACAGTCCTGCTCTACACACTGTGGTAAATGGGTCATGATGTTCTACCTACAGACTTCTTCACTGGTACACGTTCATTTACAAATCCATCCTGAGCCCGCTCCCCTACTCGTCTACATCCTCTGATGTCAACGACGGTTCAGTCACAGCCGACGTTCCCAGGACGTGTCCCCTCAGTCCTGAAATGGTCTAGTTTGACCCCTCTGGGAAATTTTACAGGACTTTATTGTAAATGTGACTGCCTGTTTTAACGAGATTACCAGTTTAAACAAAAGAACATTTACAAAATAAATAGACGTGTGCTGCTCTCCTCAGGCTTTAGCTGTCAGAATGAGCTCCTTGTTTTGCCTCAGAGTGACAGGTCTGTTTGTGTGTAGATCTTTGGACTAAAATAATTCTGTCAGAATGAGCGCTGTGTCTCCTCCCGTCTTTGGTCACATGATCTCTTGTCTGCTGTTTTGTGTCGTCCAGCATCAGCCTTGGTGGTGGTCTTGTTTGTGTTGCTGTTTATTGTGTTGTTTTGTTGTTGTGATGTTTTCATGTAGTTTTGTTGTTTTCTGTCCCTGGTTTGTTCTTGTCTCGTTATTCCTGAACAAATGCAGACTCTTCCTGTTTCCTGGTGTGTGTGTACGTGCATGTGTGCGTGTGTGTGATCATGTCTCTGTATAAACGCAGCAGATTGATCATGGTGAGTCAGGACTATTGTCGACCCGTGAAGTTTTATCTTTATCTGAATGATGTTCCTTTGGGTCCCACCATGAGGTAACACCACATTGCCTCTTTGTCTCAAACAGGAAGTGCTGAAGCAGCTGCAGGGCACCATAGAAGAAGAGTCTGGGGAGATGTCCGGCTCTCAGCTGGAGCTGATAGAAAGACTGAAAGGTGAACAAAGTCAAGGCGCACAATCGGAGTGGGTCTTACTGTCCACGCTGCGTCCTCACTCTGTTACGTCTTGCAGGGATCAGCCTGGACCCAGCCACCTTCAAGCCCAAGACCAGGCTTCCTCCTCCCCACTCCTCCTCCTCCAGCTCGGCCTCCTCTTCCTCGGGAGCTCCTTCAGGAGCGGCTGGAGGCTCCGGAGCGCCAGGCCCTCCCTCGTCCACTGCCTTCCCCAGGAAAGGGCTGCTGTCTGCGGGCAGAGACAGCCATGAGCGCTGCCTGGAGGAGCGGGAGAATGAGAGGTACTGAGAGTACCGAACATACTAACACACAAGTACTAATACTACTGTACTGATACTAGTGAGAGTGCTGCTGCTGGAGTACAAATACAACTGAGAGTATTGCAGCTGTAGTACTAGTACCATGAAGAGTACTGCAGCCGAACTTGAGCTTAGTGTAGCTAAAGGTTAAGTGGCGTTCAGGTGAATTTATTCAAATGTGTAACAGGTGTGAGCCTCTCTTAGATGTCAACCAGGTAACTCGCTCTGCTCTGTGATTGGCTGCTACCTCCTCACAGATCTCTTCTGTTGGCTGAGCTGGAGAAGGAGGAGAAGGAGAAAGACTGGTACTACGCTCAGCTGCAGAACCTCACCAAGAGGATCGACAGTCTTCCACTCACAGAAAAAGTAAGTGTTTACAGTTGGACTGGCAGAAACCCTGAAATAATCCTGACCTAAATCAAGTAATGTTCCAGAACATCAAAGCTTAAAATGTGAATCGTTCTGATGGTTCTGATGGGTTTTTGCTATTCACACCTTCGCAACTGAAAGTCCATATTCAGTCCTGGTGGTTTGGAACATTTCTGGAACACAATTCAGTGTGACGGCTAAACTTTAGTTGTTACCGTAATTGCCAGTCTATAGAACGCACCTGACTGTAAGCCGTGCATACTAAATTTAAAATAAAACAGAATTTTATACATAAATAAGACGTGCCGGTGTTTAAGCCACAAGTGTCCACAACTAGTTCTCAGAATCTGTACACGTCTTCTGGTAGTCTGTGCGGCTCTTGTAATGAGCATGAACTTTGGAGCTCTTGTTGTAGTACAAGAATCAACCAACACATGGCGTTTCATAGACTTTGACTTGAAGGACAGGACTTCATGATGCTTCGCTCTCTGACTCATGGTTAAAACCATTCAATATCCAGAATGAACACAAGAACTATTGAAGCATAATCACTGGACAGAACAGTGACAAACACCTACGTAAACAAAAATTATTTAAAAATTACATACCGGTAAATTTTACCCACAATCCCTATCGAGGTCATGTGACCGGGAGTCACATGGTACTGTACTGGTAAAATACAGTAAGTAGTCCTAAATTTCTACCATTGATTTTTATTATTAAACACCTTTGGTACTAGCTGTTTTTAAATGTACAGTAGTCCCTCGCTACTTTGCGGTTCATTTATCGCGGATTTGCTGTATCATTCGTTGCTGCAGCCCTAAAAATATTCAAATTATTATAAAAGTACACAAATTAGCCACTCCTTGTGTACGCCGCAGAGTCCCAAGGCGTGAGGAAAAAAGTAGCTGCTTATACACTGGCAATTACGGTATCTGAAGCTGTGCTGCAGTGCATGCTGGGAGCTGTAGTCTCTGACGTTGCTGTTTGTCTCAGTTCACTCTACAGACAGACATGAGTCGCCGTCAGCTGGAGTACGAGGCTCGTCAGATCCGATCGGCGATGGAGGAACAGCTGGGCTCCTGTCAGGAAATGGAGAGGAGGGCTCAGGTAGGTTGAACCCACCTGTATGTCACCTGTGTATTGTAAGACGCACTCTGAGGCTTTGCTGAAGAGGTCTGTGTATTTTTCAGACTCGTGTGTCCCGAATTCAGCAGATAGAGAAGGACATCTTAAGGCTGGGAGCTCGACTTCAGGTAAGCTCACCTGCCAGGACAGTAACACCTGCGTAACTCTTACCTTAGTAACTTGTCCGTCTCTGCAGGTGGAGGGTGGTCAGAGTGCTGGTGAGAGCAGTGGATTGGCTGGTGCCCAGGTGAATGTGCTGATCTTTGTTCTGATTGGTTACCTGTTGCTTTGATCTATATTCAAGTTCTGTTTTTCCCCCAGAGTTCTGTCAGCCGACTGGACCCGGATCCGGCCAATGAGACAAGCTACTCTGTGCCTCGACGAATCACCAGCCACCTAGGGACAAAGGTAACTTTGACTGGGTGTCCACCCCAGCTGTTCCTTCTGGGGGACAGAGGAGGTGCTCACTCCGCTCCGTGTTGCCCCCTGCAGGTGGAGATGGTGTACAGCTTGCTATCCATGCTGGGAACCCACGACAAAGACGACATGTCTCGCACGCTGCTCGCCATGTCCAGCTCCCAGGACTCCTGCATTGCCATGCGTCAGTCCGGCTGCCTGCCGCTGCTCATTCAGCTGCTGCACGGCAACGACAAGGACTCCCTGTTGCTAGGTAACGTCCGGCTTACTTCCTGCAGCCCCCACAAACGTTTTGTGTTCACATTTGTGTGGTTATCCAGGTAACTCTCGAGGCAGTAAGGAGGCTCGAGCCAGAGCGGCAGCGGCGCTGCACAACATCGTGCACAGTCAGCCGGACGACAAGAGGGGGCGGCGAGAGATTAGAGTGCTCCACCTGCTGGAGCAGGTCCGCCATTACTGTGAGGCCTGCTGGAGCTGGCAGGAAAACCACGAGAGGGGAGTCGACCAGGAGGACAACCCTAGTGAGTTGCTGGTCACATGACCACAGAGTGTTACTGAGGGTATTTTAACACGTGTGACCTTGTGTTGCAGTGCCATCTCCTGTGGAGCATCAGATCTGTCCCGCCGTCTGCGTCCTCATGAAACTGTCATTTGATGAAGAGCATCGCCATGCCATGAACGAGCTAGGTCAGTACTGGTCCAGGTTCTGACCAGGTTTAACAGCTGGGTTCTGATTGCTTCTTGGGTTGTTTTGTACCCCTGCAGGAGGTCTTCAGGCCGTGGCGGAGCTGCTGCAGGTGGACTGTGAGATGTTCGGACTGAGCAGCGATCATTACAGCGTCACGCTGAGGCGATACGCTGGCATGGCCCTCACTAACCTCACCTTTGGAGATGTAGCCAATAAGGTGATAGAAGTTGTTTTACATCTATTTACCTCAGGAGCCAATAAGATCTCAGCATCTTGGTGTTCTTTTTCCACCAGGCCACACTGTGCTCCATGAAGGGCTGCATGAGGGCGATGGTTGCTCAGCTCAAGTCAGACAGTGAAGACTTGCAGCAGGTGTGTGCAGCTTGGTACCATAGCAACAAGCTCCTGTTCAGGTAATACAGAGTCTCTCCTGTTTCCAGGTGATAGCCAGTGTCTTGAGGAACCTCTCATGGCGTGCTGATGTCAACAGTAAGAAAACACTCCGGGAGGTCGGCAGTGTACGTGCGCTGATGGGCTGCGCTCTGGAAGTCCAAAAGGTAAACAAAACAATCACATGGTGTCAGAAGCGTACTGAGCATGCTCAGTCTGACGTCTCACGCTGTCTCTGTTTCAGGAGTCCACTCTGAAGTCTGTGCTGAGCGCTCTCTGGAACCTGTCCGCTCACTGTACAGAGAACAAAGCAGACATCTGCACCGTGGACGGAGCTTTGGCGTTTCTAGTTGGAACCCTGACACACCGCAGCCACACCAACACTCTTGCTATCATCGAGAGCGGCGGAGGAATTCTCCGGAATGTTTCTAGCCTCATCGCCACCAACGAGGCCCACAGGTAAACAATATAAACAGTTTGCAGCTGACAGTGCAGAATGTCTCAGGTATGTCTCAGTGACCCTGCGTCTTGTATTCCAGGCAGATTCTACGTGAGCATGGCTGCCTGCCGACACTGCTGCAGCACCTGAAGTCTCACAGTTTGACCATTGTGTCCAATGCCTGCGGGACGCTCTGGAACCTGTCAGCCCGGGATGCTAAAGACCAGGAGACGCTGTGGGAGCTGGGTGCTGTAGGCATGCTGCGCAATCTCATCCACTCACGACACAAGATGATCGCCATGGGCAGTGCTGCCGCTCTGCGTAATCTGATGGCTAACAGGCCAGCTCGCTACAAGGATGCCAGCGTAGTGTCACCAGGCGCCGGGGCTCCGTCGCTTCATGCTAGAAAACAAAAAGCTTTGTTTGAGGAGCTGGATGCTCAGCAGCTATCAGAGACCTTTGACAACATTGACAACCTGAGCCCCAAAGCGGCACACAGGAAAGGAAGGGGCTGCAATGGCACCGGAGCAGGAGGAGGAAGTGCAACACGCTCCTATACCAACACGCCAGTCTTGTCAAGTCCGAAGAGTGGAGATGGATCAAAGAGGATGAGTGAGGAAGGGGCGTATGCTCGGTCGATGTTCCCTCCCAGTGTGCGTGCGTCCAGCGACAGCCTCAACAGTGTAACAAGCACTGAGGGCTACGGCAACCGTGGCAAGACCAAGCCATCATCTGACACATTCTACTCCTCTGATGAGAGCGGAGCCAACAAGTGCTGTGTTTACAGGAAGTACCCTGCAGACCTGGCTCATAAGATCCGTAGTGCCAATCACATGGCAGACGATGATGGAGCAGAGCTGGACACGCCCATCAACTACAGCCTGAAGTACTCGGACGAGCAGCTGAACTCTGGGAGACAGAGTCCGAGTCACCGCAGCGACATGGACAGTGATGATGGCCAGGATGTCCGACTGCAGACCAACAGTGGTGCAGAATCTGGACCAAATGGTGGTCACATGGCGTCTGTGCCACCTCCACACTATGTTGTCACGGCACCACCAAACTACAGCAGTGACCCTACCCCTGAGCAGCCCATTGACTACAGCCTAAAGTACAGTGCTGACACCCCACGTAAACCACTGTTCAAGCAAGAAGAGACAGCTGGGCCCTCGCTGGCTCCTCCTCCTCCCGCAACTAAGCTCCACCCCCTGGCTCCCTCACGCACAATGACAAAAAGCAACCAAGAGTCGACGCAGATCTACTGTGTGGAGGACACGCCCATCTGCTTTTCCAGGGGCAGCTCACTGTCCTCGCTGTCATCAGAAGATGAAGAGGACGGCATCGGGAGGAAGAGGAAAGGTGGCAGCAACAGCAACAACTACCCGACACTTCCTGTCAGCGAGAAAGGCAGTCAAGAGCAACAGCAGCAACAACGACACCAACAGAAGGAGGCAGAGAGTCAGACAGCCGCTGCCCCCTCTACTCGAGGACGACGGGGTCATCACCACCACCATGGCCACTCCCATCACCATCATCACCACCACCATGCAACATCGTCATCAGGCACAAGAACTCCTAAGAGTCCGCCGGAGCAGCCGTATGCACAAGAAACACCATTAATGTTCAGCCGCTGCACATCAGTCAGCTCGCTCGACAGCTTCTCTACCTCCTCCATTGCGAGCTCTGTTCGCTCCAGCGAGCCCTGCAGCGGTGTGCCAAGCGGCGTGGTCAGCCCCAGCGACCTTCCTGACAGCCCAGGTCAGACAATGCCCCCTAGCAGAGCCAAGACGCCGCCGCTGCCGCCACCTGCCCAAGCAACCAAGAAAGAGCTCAAGTCCAGGGAGGAGGAGAGCAGTGCAGATATCATGCTGCACTTTGCCACAGAAAGCACCCCGCACGGCTTCTCCTGCGCTTCTAGTCTGAGCGCGCTCAGTCTGGATGAGCCCTACATCACAGCTGAGATGAAGATGAAGACAAAGGATGAGGAGCAGGGTGGGAACAAGGAGACGAAGGAAGAGACCCCCAAACCAATCCTAGATGAGTCTGATGATGATGACAACGAGATCCTGGTGGCGTGCATCACCATGGCCATGCCCAAGCCGTCCCAGAAGCCAAAGAAATCGCAGCAGCCAGCTCCACGCAAATCCAGCCAGCTCCCCGTTTACAAGCTCCTCCCACCACAGAGTAGAGCACAGCCTCAGAAGGACAATCCACCACCACCGCCTGAGGAGGTGCCCAGAGTCTACTGTGTGGAAGGGACACCACTCAACTTCTCCACCGCCACCTCTCTAAGTGACCTCACCATCGACTCCCCTCCTAATGAGGAGACTCCTTTGACTCTTGCTCCTGTGGCTTTGCCTACCTCTGCTTCAAGGAAGCGGGCAGGATTTCCTGAAGGTGAGAATGGGGATGACATCCTGGCTGAGTGCATTAACGCCGCCATGCCTAAAGCCAAACCCAAAAAGCCAATCAGAGCAGCAGCAAACAACGAGCACCTTCCAGCCCCATCTCGTCCTCCTGCCATCTCTCCTCCAATCCCACCTTCACTCTCCCAGCAGCTTCAGAAGAAGAAGCCAACGTCTCCTGTGAAGCCAATGCCTCAGCGGGCACCATACAATGTTGCCATGGCAACAGCCGCTAAACCAAAACCAGGATTTGCCTTTGACTCGCCACGTCATTACACACCCATCGAGGGAACGCCGTGTTGCTTCTCACGTAATGACTCGCTGAGCTCCCTTGACTTTGATGAAGATGAATGTGGAGAGAAGGAAGGTGACGACAGGAAGAGTAAAGAAGAAGAAGGCAGAAAGACCAAACAGCAAACTGCTGCTGTCTTCCCTCGGACCAAACCCACATCCAAACAGGTGGACTCAGACGAGAAGCAAAAGTTTGCCATCGAAGACACACCTGTCTGTTTTTCAAGAAACCCTTCGTTGAGCTCACTGAGTGACATCGACCAAGAGAACAACAACAAAGAGTTTGCACCGCCACCACCAGCAGAGGAGGAGGAAGTTGTTGGCAAAGCAACAGCAAAGTCTCCTCCCTCTCCTGCAGAGGTGAGTCACAGTGCTGAGATACTCAGACAGGTACGGAGTGGGCCCACCACCCTGCGGGAGAAGAGTAGTGTTGTGTGTTAGGTGAGAGCGTGCTGATCCATCATGGCATCATAAAATGCCTTTAGGTACAAAGAACCTCACCTCACTGGTGCGTAAGAACCTGGAGATTGTGTGTAAGGTTTAGAGCAGGGGTGCCCCATACATCGATCGCAAAGGCATTATGGGTAGATGGCATGGCATTAAAAAATAGAAGTCAACGTATGATTCATCCTCACTATGAAATGTGTTACTTGACTGACATACAGGGCAGCCAGTCACAGCCCTCAGTCTCTCAAACCAGGTCTCAGAGTGGATATTTTTAGGGAAAATATTTCTATTTATCCATATTGGTCCCCAGTCCCCACCCTGTGAAATTCTCCATGTGTGAAGTCAAACATGTGCACTACAGGCAGCTGTAGTCCAAAGTTTTTCTGCACTAACAACAGTTATAATAAATAACAGTTATAATAAATAACATTTATAATAAATAACAGTTAGAATGACTGTTGTTGTGAAGAAGAGAAAAAGAGTAAAATCAGAGAAGAAGACCAAATGGTGGAAGCTGAAGAAGG
>JARVGS010000672.1:8084579-8095715 GCA_031762315.1 Hypsolebias antenori
AACAGGTGTGAATGATTAAGACTGAGGAGTGGAGAAGCAGACTGAGGAGTGAGTGGAAAGTGACAGCAAACAGAATGATACACAGGAACAGAAATCACACAGAGCAGAATGAAAACACAATAAAGAAGAACGGGGGGAAACACAGAAACACCAGACAACTAGGGGACAGACCATGACACTGGGTGCCTCTGTTAATTATAATTTTATTAAACATGTGCCAGCAGCAAGCTCACAAACATATTTACATAGTACAGTAGTCCCTCGCTACTTTGCGGTTCAACTTTCATGGACTCGCTCTTTCACGTTTTTCAACAATTGTCAACTTTAATATTACTCACATGATTGGGACAGTATGGGATAAAAAGTTAATGAAAAAATAATACTTATGGACAGGTGCTGCCATTTTATAGATTTCTTTTAATAAGCCTACACTGTAACACCGTCAAAAAAAGAACTACACTACCCAGAAGCCAACAGTGCTTCCGGCTGCTGCTTTCTGCCAAAATGAAGGGAAAGTTTTGCAACACAGTCAGAAGTAACAATCTATGTATTAAGGTCACAGGACTGGCAAGAAAGTCTTAAATAATCCTGAAGCTGAACTCATCCTTCAAGTTGCAGCTTCACTGGTATCTTGGCTGCAGTTGATCCAGACTCAGTGTGATCCTGGGAGCTGCAGGGGACAGACAGCAGTGATCGGGACTACATCCTGGGCAGCCTTGCATGCGTAGTGTCCTTCCTGGAGTGGCAGCATGTGCACATCAACTTGGACGGTGTAGGGCTTGTCATGCTGCAGGGTAGCCGAACAAAACTGAGCCCGACCAGAACAGAGCTTCTGCAGAGCTGGTGCGTACCCATAAAAAAATTAGCAGTACTGTGAATTGCATACATGTATATGTATGTTGTTAAAATTATGCAGGTTTAAAAGTTTAGAACATTGCAAGAGTGTGGGAAGGGTTTATAAAGCCTGACAATATATAAACATACTAAAATACATATAACGTTCCTACTTGGCAGTTTCCACCTATCGCAAGGGTGTGTGGAACATAACCCCCGCAATAAACGAGGGACTACTGTACACATTTGTCATGCACGTGTGGCAAAAATGTTTTTACCCTTTACTAGCTATTGAGAAGTGTCTCGAACTCACATTTCATTTAATTATTACATGTTGAAACAGAGGCATGACAAGGGAGGTGCTTCATGTGTGTTCAGTTCCACATTCAGTGGACTGAAGGAAAATTGTGCAGATACATGCACGCGCACTGATAGATCTGAATATTTCTGAGCACATGCACTTTTCTCATTTTTTTTCCCCCAGTGCCAACTTTCACTATGAAAGCTGTGTACTCTTTGATACATGAGGCCCTGGTTGGTCTCAGGAGGACCTCAATATGAAAAATGGTGGTCCCAAGATGCATGTGTTATGTGTGGATGTGTGCCGACTGTAACCAGGTGCTGACTCAGGAGGGCTAAGACACACAGAGACATGATGTCCATCATGTTCAGTGAAGCAGTGTCTGTGCTTCTGGTTTATTTTTCATAGGTTTTTGTTTTGTTGTGTTTGTTTTCCCATTTGGTTATTATTTTTCTATGTTTGTGTTCTGCTGTGGTAGTTTGTGTTTCCTCTGCCACCACTCATTCTGTCAGTTTCTGTTCCTTCAGCTCATGCCCACCCTCACCTGTCCCCATTTATTGTTATACCAGGTGTTTCCATCCCTCTCATAAACCTCACTCTGTATATTTGCTCGGCCTTCATGCATTCGTCTGTGTGGCATTGTTAGCTTTCATGCCTCATCGTTGAACGGATATATAATTGTTTAACTCGACATTAACATAATAAAGCTCGAGTAGAACTCGAGTAGTAGATGATGTCATAGGCTCTTAAGATGCAGTAAATAAATAAATAAATACAACTCACAAAAAATTGTCATTTAACATTTACACACACAAAAAAAAAGACCAACAAGACATTGGGAGTGCACTGGACTACTATTTATAATACTGCAGATAAGTCACAGGAAAACCAAAACTATTAGTTATTATTATTAAGCTGCAAAAGTGAAAGAAACGTGCGGCACGTCAAAAACAAAACTAAAAACAGTGGGGCAGTCGACCACCCTGCACCTGCAACAGTGCATGCAACACCGCCCCTTATGGTCACAATATACGGTGGTCACAGAATTTGGTATAACACCGGTTCACAACGCGCTCCAAACAGGAAGTTGATTCATTTTCTGTTCTGTAACTCCGACGTGATGACATCACTACGAATACTCAACGTGAAATTAAAAAACTCGATAGATGTCCTAGGAATCGATGTGTCGATTACTCGAGTAGTCTGTTAAAGCCCTACTGGCAAGTCAGACCAGGAGGCTGGAACTGGCGAGTCAGACAAGGACATTGCAGCTGAAGATGGGACCAGCAGATATACAACAGACGATAAGACTGGTGAGTCTGCAGCAGGCAATAAGACCGGTAGTTTGTGGCAAGCAATGCAATCGTGAGTCTGTAGCAGGGGATGTGACCAGAGAGTCTGCACCAGGCAATGAGACCAGAGGAACTTCCGCAGGCGGTGGGACCGGAGGATGTTCGGCAGGCAGTGGGACCAGAGGATTTGCTGCAGGTGAGGAGACTGCAGCAAGAGGTGAGGCCAGTGGGACTGCAGCAGAAGGTGAGGCCGGCGAGATGGCAACAGGAGGCGAAGAGCAGAAGTCGTCATCTCCAACATCCATGGTGATGTACAGAGGATATCTATCATCCTCCCCAACACCCACAGAGAGGCACAGAGGATGTGGGTCGTTATCCCCAACACTCATGGAGACACAAAAGTGGGTTGTTGTCCCCAACACCCATGGAGACACAGGAAGATGTCTGATAGTCCCTGATGCCCATGAAGACACAGGAAGGTGGTTGATCGTCCCTGATGTTCACGGAGACACAGGAAGGTGGGTCATAATCCCCAACGCCCCCGGAGACATAGGAAGGTGGGCTGTTGTCCCTGACATCCACAGAGAGAAAGGAAGGTGGGTCACCATTGCCCACGGAGAGACAGGAAGGTCGGCTGTTGTCCCTGACCCTCACAGAGACACCAGAAGTTGAAGTGTCATGGCCAAACCTTGCAGAGATACAGGAAGGCAACTCTGGTTACTTCAGCAGGCAATAAGACCAGTGAGCCTGCAGTAGGTGATGCGACCTGCTCTTGCTCTTTGAAATGCTGCAGTCTTCAGCAAGCGATGTGATTGGTGAATCTGTGGCAGGCAATGTGATCATAAGTCTGCAGCAAGTGATGAAACTGGAGGATCTTCTGCAGCTGGTGGGATCGGAGGATCTGTCGTAAGTGATGAGAGACTGCAGCAGGAGGTGAGGCCAGTGGGATTGCAGCAGGAAGTGAGGGTAGCAGGACTGCAACAGGAGGTGCAGAGCAGACACGGTCATCTCCAACACCCACGGAAGGCATGAAGGATATGGATTTTCATCCCCGACACCCACAGAGAGACACAGAGGAAAAGGGTTGTTGTCCCCGACACCCATGGAAAGGCACAGAGGATATGGGTCATCGTTCCTAACACCCATGGAGACACAGGAAAGTGGGTTATGGTACCTGACACTCACAGAGACAGAGGAAGGTAGGGCGTAATCCCCGACCTCCACAGAGATACCAGTAGGTGAAGCTTCATGGCCAAAGCCCATAGAGACACAGGAAGGCAGGTTTAGATACTTCATCATCTAAGCAGCATTCGGCTGCTTCATCAACGAGCAAGGACTTGACTGTTTCATCGGTGAGTGAAGGCTCGGCTGCTTCATTGGCAAGCGAGAACTCGGCTGCTCCCCTGGCTGGTGCAGGTTTGCCTGCTCCTTCAGATGGTGAGGGCTCGCCTGCTCCTTCGGATGGTGAGGGCTCACCCGTTCCTTTGGTTGGCAAGGGCTTGGCCGCTCCCCCAGCTAGCAAGGGCTCGACTGCTCCCCCGGATGCGGAGATCTCCACTGCTTCCACAGCTACAAAAATTTCAGCTGCTACTCCAGCTGGGAAAATTACCACTGCTCCCCCAGCTGTGTCTGGGAAGACTTAGAGTGAGGGCGGGACTTGAGTTGAGCGGATCCAGTCCAGGTCTGTTGTTGGCCTCTCTTGTAGCTAAGATGAGGGGGGAGATGAGGAAGATTAGTAGGTCCCTCCTCCCACTGATGACCACTTGGGAAACTCACGAGTTGAGTGGGGTGGTGAAGGGTAACAAGGTTGTGGAGTGGAACAAACAGGTTTAAAAGCCAGGTGAGCTCCCCAGAATTACGATCTCATTCTCTCCTCCTTTTCCACCAAGAGAGGGGACGGGAGATTCTCAACTTCCTGGTTGTGACGTCTTCGTCTCCGTGCAGGTTTGATCTGGAACCCGCTGCATCTGATGATGGATTGTGCCACTTCCTTCTCTAGCTCATGCTGGGCCGTCTTATCTGTTTTGTGGGCCAGAAACTCAAAAGGTGTAATTCGCCTGCTGGGTTCAATATGGTCGGTGAATTCTGACATGACTTGTTGTTTTGTGTGTTGAACCCACGTGCAGGCAGACAACAAGAGCCTCCAGGTAAAAATTCATTATTTTAGTTTATTTAAACCAAACAAAACAAAAAGCTGATGGGGCAGCAAAACTTACTTTTAACAAGAAGATGACGAGTGGAACAGACGCAGAGTATGACAGGCTTGACAGCACAATCCACAGACAACAAAAAGACACAAGGACGCCAAATACAGACACCACTGAGACAGGAATGACAAACACCTGGGGTGATTAAGACTGGAGACAGGTGAGACAGGTGCTGAATACAAGGAAGATAACACAGGAGAGTGCAGAACAATTAAAGTAACTAACTGACTAACTGTAGACAAACCTGTATAAATTAGGGTTGAATTGAATAAAGAAACGACAGAGCAAAACACAGAAATCCCACAGAATGGCCGCACTGTCGTAGATGAACAGCACATTCTTTAGTATACAGTACGGTATTTCCTAATAAAACTTACCAGTTACTCCACACACAAAATTAGAACCTGAACTAGACACTTTAATGAAGAAAATTTCAGTAGTAGCTCACTGAGTAAAACCAACTCAAAAATGAGGATGGTAAAATAAACATCACAGGATATTTCATATAATTGTGAAGTTGGTGACTAAACAAGTAAAGACCAAACTTGAAGTCACCTCTTTGTTTTGTGACAGCGACTGTGGATTACATTGAAAATTGTGTTGAATGGATCAAAATAAATGTGTGCCATTTTATAATAAATAAATAAATAAGTAGGTAAGTTAGTAAGTAAGTAAATATATAAACTTAGAGATTTATTCATGTACTGACAGAAAAAATTGTGTTTATGAAATTAACAACTCTGTTTTTGAATTTGAATTTGTATTTCATCTCAGGTCAGGTTACCTTCGTGCAAAGGAGAAATGAGAAGAGGCACTGGGAGAGAAGTTTCTAGGGCTGTCTTGTGGACTTGTTCCTGCATGAAAAAAACAGAAAAAAAAGGATGACAAATATTGAAACAAAATCAACTTGCAATCAAAACAATGTCAAAATTCTATTCCAGTTTCATATGGAAGCAAAAACAGTTGAATGTTGCACAGATGAACCACAAAAGCATCACATACTTATTCTTTTAAAGTCCTAAAATCTTATTAAAACAAAAACTGTGAAAATTTTTAAATTGTTGTTTCCGGGGCTGCAGATAATTTTATTGTTAACATTTTATTGGATGTAACTGGGACCCTGTGTACATAATCTCATTTCATCACATGTACCACATGTGGTGCGAATGACAAAGAATTTCTGACTCTGATAATTTCTGCTTGATAGAGGTGTGAATGAAAAGCTGATTCAAAAATAAGTTTATACAAAGCAAATACTTCTATTTGAATTACTGAGTAAAGCATTTAATGTTTTAACTGAAAGGCAAAATTGCCTGTTTAAGGTAAAAATAAAATAAAAATATCTGCATGCTTTAATCAAGTTTTAATTCCAGGCATTCGTGTGTTTGCAGCACATTTTGCCATTTGCTGTGCGTTAGCATGAGCAGGTCACTGTAAAAATGTTTTCAATGTTCTCAAAATTACTTAATGTTTAAAAAAACTGTATTCTATTGTATTTTCACTATTTCTAAAAGTTAAAGGGAAGAGCATACACATTTCACACAGGAGGGCCCCAGACTGGAAGGTGATCTAGCAACTTTCATGCTGTGAGAATTTGCTCTAATATGGTGCTGCCCCATCACAGAATTGCTACCTTAACTTTAGGGATTTGAGTACCCCTGTAATCCTGGGAACTATGTTGCCTGGGACATTAGCCCCTGATAAGTCTCCCATGGCAAACAGGCCTTGGGGGAGGGGTCAGACTAAGAGAAATTGAAAACCCTTGATGTAAAAACAACAGAGGCATCAAATATGCCCTCTGTCCGTGCAACCTTTCAACTCACACCTCTGGAGATGTTCAACATGTCACAATGGCCATGTTCAGGGCCTCTGTTGCAGATGTGGCTTCTGGGAGCTGTGGCCTGAAGGCCTGAAGTGGCCATGGAAGTTGTCAGACTGAAGAAGGAGGCATTTGGGACTTGGCTGTCCCAGAGGACTTCCGAAGTAAGTAAGTAAATCTATTCATATATACACAATCAGCAGGTCTTGATCACAGGACCTCAAAGCCCTGATCACAGGACCTCAAAGCCCTGATCAGGGTGTAAGGATGTAAAAGTTCTGAGATGTAAAGTGGTGTCTGTCCATGCAGAGCTCGCCAAGTCAAAACCAAAACCTTGAAATCCACTCGATAATGAACAGGGAGCCAATGAAGTTGCTTTAGAAGTGGAGTTACATGACAAAACTTTGAAGATCCAGTCAGGAGTCCAGCACCAGCATTCTCTACAGACTGCAACCGGTCTAGGGAGGTTTTGGTTAAACATGTATACAGAGCATTACAAAAATCCAGGCGAGACGAAACAAAAGCATGAATTAACATTTCCAATTCTGGACGAGAAACAGTATGGCTAAGCTTGGCAATATTTTGCAGATGGTAGAAACAGGAACGAACCTGAGACTTTACATGATTTTCCAGAGTAAAACCAGAGTCAAAGGTTATCCCAAGGTTTCTAACCAGGGATTTAGAACAATGACCAAGAGGCCCAAGGATCTGCTTTATCATTGCAGTAATTTTATTTTCTGGAGCAAAGATGATTACTTCAGTTTTCTCTCCATTTAACTGGAGAAAACTTGTAGGACTGCAACAGGAGGAGGGTCGTCTGAAGTAGCTGACAGGTACAGGCTGGCCAGAAGGACTGCAGCTTTGGTGGTTGCAGATGCAAAAACTTGGACAAGGGAGGAATTTGGGGAGGCCATGGAGAAGGACATATGGTTGGCCTTAAGGAGGTTCTGGCAAACCATTCGGTGACTCAGAAAAGGATGGGTGGGGGGTTGCTGACCTGGACTGCAGATATTGTTGAGAGGTGGAAGGGCTCTGGATGTTGTGGGGCTGTCATGATTGACACATCTCTTCAATGTCACATGGAGAACTTGAACAATGCCTGTGGAGTGATGGACTGGGCTGGAAGTCCCCATTTTTAAAAGGGGGAACCGGAGTGTGTGTTCCAACTATCATGGGATCACAATTCTTGCCCTCCCTAGTAAAGTTTACTTCAGCGTGTTGGAAGGAAGGCACTGATTGATTGTCAAGCATCAGATTCAAGAGAAGCGGTGTGGCTTCCATCCTGGTTATGGAAAAGTGGACCAGATCCTCACCCTTACGGAGTTGCTAAATGGGTCATGGGAGTTTGCTTCTCCAGTCTACATGTGTTTTGTGGACCTTGAAAAGGCTTATGACTGTGTTCATCAAAGCATTTTGTCCGGGGTGCTGTGACCTAGGTTGCTTTTAAGGGCTATCCAGTCTCTGCATCACCAAAGCAGGAGCTGTGATCGCATTCTTGGCACAATGCTGAGCTCATTCTCATTGTGGGTTGGACTCTGCCAAGGCTGTCCTTGGTCTCCGATCCTGTTCGCAGTGTTCATGGACAGGATCTCAAGATGCAGTTGTGGAGAGGAGGGTATCTGGTTTGAGAACCTCAGGGTCTCATCTCTGCTTTATGCGGATGATGTGGTTCTGTTGGCATTTTCAGGCCAAGACCTTCAGCGTGCAATGGGGTAGATTGCAGCAGAGTGTGAAGTGGCTGGGATAAGAGTCAGATCCTCAAAATCGGAGGTCATGGTTCTTGACCGGATGGGCGGAATACCCCCTCTGGATCAGGGGAGGGTGTTTGCCTCGGGTGAAGGAGTTGACGTATATGGGCGTCTTGTTCACAAGTGATAAGATGGAGCGAGAGATGGATCGACTGATTGGGGCCTCGTCCTCAGTAATGAGGGTATTGTTTTGGTCTGTCATAGTGAAGACATAGCCGAGTCGAAAAGCAAAGCTCTCAATTTACAGGTCTGTCTACATTACAACCAAAGGAATGAGATCCTGGATACATGTGGCTGAAATGGGCTTCCTTTGCAGGGTGACTGGGTTCAGCCTTAGAGACAGGATGAGGAGCTCTGTCATCTGGAGGGAGCTTGGAGTAGAGCTGCTGCTGCTCCTCATTAAAAGGAGTCAGTTGAGGTGGTTCGGGCATCTGATTAGAATGCCTCTTGGACAACTCCGTTTAAAGGGTTCCGGGCATGTCCCACTGGTAGGAGGGCCCCAGGGAAGACCCAGAATTAACTGGAGGGATTGTGTGTCTTCTCTGGCCTAGGAATGCCTTGGAGTCCCCCAGAATGAGTGGAAAGTGTTGCTGGAGAAAGGAATGTCTGAGTTTCTCTCCTGGATCTGTTGCCTCCATGACCCGATTACAGATAAGCGGTAGAAGGAGATGGAGATGGTGTCAGCCTTAAAGTTTGACAAAGATGGCACTTGTGTCTCCATGCCACTCTGACATGATCTTGTATCATTTATTAGTATTAGGATTTACCGGTAGTCATGACTCTTAGCTACCACCAGACTAAATATTAGCACAAAAAAAATTGCTGACATTATAGACAAAGGCAGACTAATGCCAATGCAAGCAAAAACATGATTCTCTGTCTCTTTAGCAGCAATAAATAATCAGGGCGTAGAGATGAGCTTACATTTAGATGCTGAATTTGTTGTTGCAAAGTGTACAATGACCATTGACTTTTTTTCTATATTCTTGCTATTTTTATTGTTTAAGTTTTGCATTCAGTACATCATAAATCAACATATTGTACATTAACAGCTTTGAACACCGACTGGGTACGTTTCTAACACCACAGAGGTCTGGTGCAAGCACATTAGACAACATGGATTCACCTGCCAGAGATGAGAGGGGAGAGTGAGGTCGAGGTAAACCTGACGACTGGCCACTTCCAATCAGGCTTTTTCTGTTGCTTGTTCTACAGCTAAAAAACACAGATGCACATATTAAGACAGGAAATGAGACAATGTAAAATAAACAAAAACAAAATATGATAGGATGGCATTTCAAAACCCCAGTCATGCATTTTTATGCTACTAAGCAGTGTAGTCCACAGAGCTTCTCCGTAATATGACACAAGCTCAGCTCGTCAGACACTGAAGAAGAAAACACTTTAAATATAATGTGTAAAACTGAATTCAACCAAAAGGGAATGGACTAGACAAAAAAGGCAGAGCAGGAATCATATGCTTTTATTCAGTTAAGCAGTTTAAAAACAGGACGTTACCTTCTGGATTAGCTATGAATTTAGTGAAAGAATAGAACATTTTGAAAAAGTATTTTATACTCCAATTAGAAGTCTGTGGTACAAAAGGATGATGGGGTGCTGGGGATTAGATTGGCCATGGTGAAACTGTGTCAAGTGGCTTGGACCCTGGTGATAACTGGTCACAGTTCTAGTTTTACTTTAGAATTCTTTACACTGACATTGATTTCACATCACACTTGTGTTTTTGAAAAAAACATGAAGCTTTTTCAGCAATAAGTGAACCAGGGCCACGCCATTTTAAGAAGTCAGCAATCCAGTATGTTTCTGACTGCATTCCGACTAGCTTTAGCTTGTCAGTCGTGTCAGACATAAACTGTTTCTCCAAACTAAAGTTGTCAAAGAAAAGAAAAAAGGGCCATCTACACATATGAGAAATAATTATTCATACCATATCCACAAAACTCCACTTCAAAATTTCAGAAACACTTTTTTGTTTTTGCGTTACATTTAATTAACATTATAACCACAGATACTCAGAAATTTCATTGATTTTGTTTAAAGGGTTTTTAATGTTCCTGAAAAGTCACTGTCAAGAAATCTTTAAAAGCAAAAAAACAAGTATCTACAAAAATTTGATGGCATTTTTAAAACACTTGTTTTATTTATAATGCAATAAAAATAAAAATATAAATAGACCAAGTATTTGTTTAAAAAAAAAATCTTTCAATGGCACACCGTAGCGTTACAAGCAGACTATACAATTTATGACTAAGCAGTGCCACAAAAACAAGTGACATATTTTGGTTTGCTCACAAAAAAGCCAATTCTGTGCATAGAATTCAGGTTTTCACATCAACTGGTCAGGCTATTACAGGACAGTGACTCACAGGGAGCCACTGTGATCAGGAATGTGTTCTCTAAAAAAAAAATCAAACCCAGTTTTTAACACTGAGGGCAAGAAATGAAATATAGTATTTCTAAATAAAAACAGCTGCAACTCAAGTTTTCTTGCTTAGAATTGGTTTTATAATTTCAGATTACAGACTGTTTAAGGAAGCGGATTCACATCAAGGTCATGCAATCAAATCAATAATATGCTGGTACATAAGCTCCTTAGGCGCATAAACCATTTCTAGCTGAGTTTCCTGACATGTTAATTCAATGATAATCTGAATCCTACAAAATGCAGAAAATTATTTTTTTTTTCTCTCTCCAGTGTTTAGCTGTGTAGGAGAAAAGAGCTGTTATACCTTTCACCTCTCAATAATTATACAAGACTCGTTCAAGTCTCAGAATAATAATTATTGAGTTAAGAATGGGTTCACTTCTTTTTTAGATTAAAACATTTTCTTCCATGCGACCATTAGAATGAACATGAATGTGACATGAGACTTGAATTATATTTGATCCATCAAATAATGCGATCATTTATTAA
>JARVGS010000672.1:8482239-8493888 GCA_031762315.1 Hypsolebias antenori
CTGTGCAGGTGCTTTGAGTTTAGTAGATGATTAGTGTGTCACACTCAGTTTAAAACATTCATGCCCTGCAACATTTGTGTTGATGTCTTCACAATATTCTAATGTTTTGAATTCCTGTTTTCATGGGTTTCATGAGCTGGAAGCCCAAATTATGGAAAAATAAACAAACAAATACTTGAAACTGTTTAAATTGTGAGCCCTGAATCTATCATCTATTAAATGTTAACTTTTTGAATGGAATTATGGAAGTTAAACTACTTTTCCACGATAATGAAATTTTTTGGAAAGGGTCTGTATTTGTAAAATTTGCCTGTCTGGCCTTTTGAAAATCCAAAATGGCAAACTTTTTTCAGGATGGCTGCCAAAATGCACTTATTTCTGCACAGTGATCAATTTAAATGATGTGCGTCAATTTAGATGTCTTCTTCTGCCAGTAGCCTTATACTGTGGAAGTAATAATAAATTAATAACTTAGTTATAATTATACAGTGAGGGCTGGAATGTATGACGTAGATCAGGTCTATTCAACTAATTATCTCAGTGGCCACAGTTACTGAAAGCCAAGAGCTCAGGGGCTGGACATTATTGTCATTAAGTAAGTTTGTTGTATGGTTTAAAATCAAGTTTGATTTAAAAATGAACCCACTGAGCTGCACAGAGTCCACCTGTGGGCCTGATTTGGCCCCCAGACAACCAGTTGAATGAATAGCCCTGGACCAGCAAATCAAGACCTTTACCTTTAGACTCAAATTACTGTCTCACGGAGCGAAGAAATATAATCTGTCTTTCTGTCTGTCTGTGCACAAGATTACTTCCATTTTTGTGTGTGCCTATAGGCATAAGAAGGGTTCCTTTTGAAAACTGAGTTGCCAATTCAAAATCCAAGATAGGTGCCGCCCTATATATTTACAGCATGTAAACCAACCACCCCTATATCTTTTAAGGAAACAATGCTTTCTAGTTTTTTTATTTTATTTTATTTATTTATTTTGCTTGAAAATATAGTTTCCTCAAATTATTGGAGCAGCCATTATTCTGTGGTGGCCAAGGCCACCATTGGCCACCCCATGGCTCCACCTCTGTCTAGTAAATTGTTCCTTACGCTCACCAGGATCTGTCACTCTGTGCTGCTTCAGACATGAAAAAAAATAAATAAATAAAAATAAAAACACAGTGTAACTCTTAGGATTAGGGTTTACTTGCAGTTCCTTTTTTATTTTAGTCCAGAAAAACATTGAAAAACTCATCTGAGACTACTACAAATATTCACAATTAAAATCTCTCAGCGACGGTATGGGGTGCAGTTTGTAAAGTTACACAGACAAAAAATAACAGTAGTATTTTAATGAGGAAACATATTTTTATTTTTCATAGTCATATATTCACCATGTTATTCATACATTTGGAAATGTTATTGTTCCAAACTAAATACAAAGTAATTAATGTACAAGCTAAATATTTAGTTTACAAACTAAATACTTAAACATTTAGTTAGTAAACTAAATATTTAGGTGTAAATTGAATATTTAATTTCCAAACTAAATATTTATTGTCCAAGCTAAACATTTAATTTCTAAGCTAAACATTTAATTTCCAAAATAAATATGTAATTTGCTAACTAAATATTTAACTCTGACCTAAATATTTAGTTTGCTAGTTAAATATTTTGTTCATAGCTAAATGTTTACTTAACAAACTAAATATTTAGTTTAAGAATTAAATGTTTAGCTTAGAAATTAAATATTTATTCTGAAATTAAATACAGTATTTAGCTTTGAAAATAAATATTTAGTTTAGGAATTAAATGTTTAGCTTTGAAATTAAATATTTAGCTTAGAAAATAAATATTTAGCTTGGAAGTTAAGTATCTAGTTGGGAACTATGACATTTATTTATGAATAACAGTGAAAATAGGACTTTGAAAAAAAATCTTATTAAAGGCTAAATAAACCAAAATATTGCTGTTAATTTTTGACTGTGTAACTTTACAAATGGCACCCCATACAATGGGGCCATCGGCATGCCACTGGTTTTACAATGTGACCAATCAGAATGATGTTCTCATCACTGTGGACAAAGCCTTCATCTCCCGCTCCAATCAATTAAAACTGTTCCATATGAGAAAGACTCATCCCAGACCCAGAGAGACCTTTCTTCCTTTGTCCTGTAGAGAACCAGAGCCTCCGACTTAAAGGAGCAGATTCTCATTCCCGTCGTTTTATCCCTCACATGTGAACCAACACAGTGCACGCTGAAGGTCATGGTCCAAAGATGCCGACAGAACCAAATCATCTGCAAAAAGCAGTTTGCCAATCTGACACTCTCCTCTGCACAACTTCACCCCCAAGTCCTGTCCAGGAGCACGACTGGAGACAAGAGACAACCAGAACCTGCACTGGGGACGAGTTGGACTCTGAAATGTCCTCATCGTGTTTGGAGTTACTGTCTTTAGAAGTGAGCTGCATGTAAAAGTTCTCATTTTTCTACAGAAGTGGTGTCATCACCATCACTTGTAACAGCCAAACACACCTTAATATCCACAAGCCATATAATAATCAGACGTTTTCACCAGCTGGGGCAAGCAGCCAGAATCCAGTCTAACTGTATCTGATGACTTTCATTCTTCCAGTACTTTCATCAACGCAGCTCCTGTTGACGTCAAGCCTTGGTGATGATGCACACATTGAACTGATTCATCATAAAGGATCTTCAACGTTCATGTAAATGTTTTATTTTTTTTAAATGTACATCTTGAGCTGCAAACTGCACAGACACTAACTAAAATGTCTCCAAAGCAGCTGCATGTGCTTGTGGTTCCCTCAGGGACTCACACTATCTTTTTTGACATGCTAATCATTCACTTGTAGTTTCAAGAGCCCTTCAGACAGCCGAATGCACCCATCTGAGCCTCACTGTCCTGTCAGACTGCCAGCAGGCACAAAAGATGCTAAGCCCCCCCTTTAATACCCACCCAAAGGAGCGAGGTCCGCTCCATTTGAACCCATTGCTTTACATTCCATTACTGGCATGGCCTACATACAGCGTGAACACACACACTCACAGAGCTGGAGCTAAGTTAAATGATTTATTGACTATGTAATCAATGATGAAGTACGCAGAGGGTGGAGGACAGATGGAGGTTGTCTCATCTTCAGGTCTGCGGTGCCACCTTGTCTAACTGAGAAAATAAAGAAAGCATCTGAGCAGACGTTCAGCAGGACAGCTCTACAACCAAGTAGACCTGTAGTGACCAGAGCCTTCTGTAAAACAATACTTCATATATTTATACATTTATGTGCTCTGGTGGAGCTTATTCATAGAAAAATTATAGAATAAACTAAAACTGATCCTTTCCACTAAGGACCAACAGGAAAATAATCCTAATAAAACACTGAACTTTTATGAAAGTCTAACCTGGTGCTTTGAAGAATAATTCAGTTCAGTTTAAAGCACCAAGTCACCACAGAAACATTCATATAAAAAATAATAATTTAACACTATTTATCTGAAGAGCAGACTGCTTTGAATTTATTAATGTTTATTACACTTAATAATAAAGTATTTATGAACAGTTAATATCTTACCTGTTGTAGATGTAGCTCTTTGACCAGCATCACTTTAGAGGAATAGAGTTTGTTCAAATAGATTGATGAACTATTATGGCAGCATGACCGCTCAGTGGTTAGCATTGTTGCCTCACAGCAAGAAGGTCCTGGGTTCAATCCCCAGTTGGACCTGTGGTGTTTCGTGGAGTTTGCATGTTCTTCTCGTGCTTGTGTGAGTTTTCTCCGGGTACTCCTGTTTCCTCCCACAGACTAAAAACATGAATTGTTGGGCTGCCTTCAAGACTCTCTTGCAAAAGAGATCTGTGATCGCAATGGGATTTGACTGGTTAAATAAAGGTTCATTAAAAATTAAAAAATTAAAAATAATAGCTAGTTACAGCAGGAACAAGACCAAATGTTTCAGCGGTAAGTTAATAAATAGCACTCGTTAGGCTAGCCATTAGCCATTAGCCTAGCCTTAACAAATATTTTTGTCTCTTTCTCCAAACTCTCTCAGCTTGATGTCGTGCTGGTGCGGCACTAACCACTGATAACTATCAGACATGAAAGCACGTCTTGGTTGACTGTACCTTCTCTTTTTATTAGTATGCTGATGAATGTGAACTTCCTGGTGGATTTTAAAAATGACAGTACTGCGTGCCAAAACGTTGCATAAACAAAATTCAAATTATTACTGAATTATAAACACATTTTGTGAGTCACATTCACATGATACTTAAATGATGGGACTCTATGTACACGTTGCGTTAACATATGACAGATATGCCGACTAATTTCTGTTGAAAACTGAGTTCACGGGCTGCTCAATCTACTGGTGTCATACACAGATATAATGCACATCTCCACATCGTTTGGATGGTTAAACTGCTCCTTCCGATTGTCAATTTCTAGACAAAATAATAATAATAATAATAATAATTGGGTTCATTTTGTTTTTATTCCATTGTAAGGGCCAATTCAGGGGGTCTGAAGAGCCACACATGGCTCCAGGTTAGTGGTGGACAACATTTTTTTTTTTTACAGCAGGACAAATCAAGATATTTAAAGCAATCGAAGAGCTGCAGAGAGACTTGTAAAATAAACTTTCTTCAAGACTGATAATCTGTAAGCTTTTTTTGTTGTTGTAGCATAGTTAGCGTGCTTGATTAAAAAAATATGTCTCTGCTTTGTGTAAAGGTCAAAGTTTCTTCATTGTCATTCTCATTACATGAAGTACATGTGATGGAACAAAATTGTGTACACAGGGTCCCAGTTAGATCCAACAAAAGTATAAATTGTAAAGAAAAACAGTAATAAGATCTAAGATACTAAAAAATACACTGAGCACTAGTGGTACAAAACAATACACCGAACAACAGCAGCACGAACATGAGTCTGTGTGAGTAAACTGCTCTTGTGCATGAGCACTCAAAACACACATTTGCTTTTTAGTCTTTCATGTTCAGTCTAGTTCTGGAAAAACTAATTAACAATATTTTAGCCTAACTTAATCCAAATGTTTTTTATGTATTTATCCAAGATGTTTCATTTAGACTTCCTTAAGTGTCATTATGGGCCTCTCAGCGAGCAGGTCCCTGGTTCAAATCCTGGTCCGGGGGCCTTTCTGGGTGGAGTTTGCATGTTCTCTCCATGCACGCTTGGGTTTTTTCCAGGCACTCCGGCCTCCTCCGACAGACAGAAACATGCATGTTAGACTGATTGGTAATTCTAAATTGTCTCTAGGTGTGAGTGAGAGCGTGAATAGTTGCTTGTCTCTATGTGTCCCTGTGATGGACTGGAGACCTGTCCAGGGTGTCCCCCGCCCCTTGCACAGTGATTGCTGGACATGGGCGCCGGCGACCCCCGTGACCCGAAATGGAAGAAGCGGGTAAAAGATAATGGATGGATGGATGAAGTTTCACTATTTAAATGCAGGTTTTCATCGGCTTATTTAAAAGTTGTTTTTTTTTTTTTTCAATTAAGAATATAAGGGACCGGACAGAGATTATCTGAGGGCCACTTTTGGCCCTCGAGCCATATATTGCTCACGTCTACTCCAGGGCCACATGTTGTAGACTTTGTCCTAACTGCTCAGCTGGCTGCAGACTATTGAAATATTTTAATAAAATGACAATTATAACGAATAAAACTCTGAGATGTTGCTCAGCTGAAGTGTTAAAATAAGCAAGAATCGGAAAGCAAAGAAGTTAATTAAAATTGAACCTGGCTGAATAAAGCAAGGACAAAAAACATTTTCCATTCCATTTATTGGACATTGTTTATAAATACACACATATGTTGAAAGTATAAAAAATACAAGATTACAGGATTTTCTAAACATCTTAGTGAGGTCTCTTATGCGTTGCTTTTAGACATGTTCTTTTAACTCAAGTAAGTAAAAAAAATGGAAAATGTACTTTTTTTAAAATCTTACACAGCATAATGTTCACTTTCACAAGCCCATTCATCAAGCAAGTTGCTATAATTAATGTCATGTTAAAATGAGATTAAAGCAGAGAAAACAGAAACACATGCAGCCAGCCAACATCTGTACAACACGTCCTCTCAGCTAATCACAAGTGTCAAACTGTTTCTTTTTATTTATTTATTTATTCCAATAAAAGCTTCATGTTTCATTGGGCTTTGTCTTATAAACTTGGAAGAAAAGTTGATCTGACAAGAGGATACCACTAAAAGACAACAAATTGACCAGTCTGATTTTCAAACTTACATCTTCCAGAAATATCCAGGCAGGTGTCAGTAGAACCATTTATGAATATACATGTAAACGGGATATTAGCATTCCAAACATTCAGTATATTCTAGCTAAGCCCATTTTAAAACTTGTGTAAATTTTAAAATGTAATCACTTTACTCTCAGGGAAATTGAGCTTTAGGATGCTACAAATACAGTCAAGAGATATAATATCTTAAAAAAACAAAATGAGGCAAAAAGGCTAAAATGTATTCAGTAGTGTTTTTCTAATTTTTATTGTATCCAATTAACAAAAGAGGACTTTGATTTGCTAAAACCAAAAAAAAAAAAAAAAGACACCATACATGTAATAAACCTAGTTCACCACAAAGACACATCTAACTTTGTTTTTAAGTATTTTTGTAGCCTAACATAGAGATAGTGTGCCAAAGTTGACTCACTTTGTCCTAAAACCAAAAACTCCTATAGCTTGGTTTGTAAATATATCTAAAAAGACAACTCATAAACTTCCATCTTTAATCAAGTTGCATTATTTATTGGTATTTCACCAAGGTTTGTTTTATTTATTTTTTTTGTACTACATATATTTTACTATTCACAGTGTTTAAAACCGAACAGTACAGGCCAACACCAACAACAGGGCTTGTATCTGGCACCATTTTCATTCCCATTTTGGAAACTTTGAAGTCCTGTACTACAGTTTTCTGCAGTGCAGAAACAGCTAAAGGTACTGAAATTAGCTTTTTTCCCCCAAAAATTATGCTATTAGACAGGGGATGTTTTTCAGTAGAGTACATTGTAAGATCTTCAGGCCTCTTGTAAATGAGTCCCCGAGGCTCAATGGGATTAACCTGTATAAATAAAGTTTGAATGAATAAAAATTGTGCCCTTTTAATTAGGTTTTTCAAGTCGCACAATTGTCTCTCTCAGCTTTCACCACTGTCCTTTACTGTAATGACAGCGCTCAGCCACCAAAAGTTGTGTTTTGTTGCAGTTTTAACAGTTTACTTTATATATGCATCGCATAATAATATATATGTGTCATATTATATATAATAAAAGCTACTCCATCTGCAGGAATGTGGTATTTAACTCATAAAACAACTTTGCATAGAAAGTATTTGTGTAGCTAAGAAAATAATGTTTCGTATTTCCTGCATGATATAACGTTAAAGTCACATATGAAAATATTCATGTTGTACTCACAGATGTATCATGTAAAAGGTCAAGATTAAAAGAGCATTCTGTACTTGCTAATCTGAGAAAATCAAAACATCAGTATGTGAGTTTAGGTTATCCCAACCAAAGGGAATGTCTTTGAACAGTACTTAACCACAAAATGACTTGTGGTGAAATAAAAGTATTTATTTTAAAACTAAAATAAATTCCTTTTATATTGTACCTTTTCTGCACCTGATAAGAAATAGTTTAATAAAGAATAATACTGACCAAGCGGACATGAATGTATATCATTTTGATAACAAAATACTTATCTATAAATGTCTGTAACTGGATCAATATATAAATATGTGCATCAATATATAAGTATTTCTATACACATATATATATATTCTTAACAAAAGGTGTACCTAAATAATGTCATCAAGGAGGTGTGGAGTGCCAACCCAGTCCAACGTCCTGGGCTCGGAGGCAGCCATAATCATGCACATAAATTGTTTACCAGTCCGCTTATCAATTGGATAGATCGTTGTGGGTGTGAACCTTCTGTTATTTTCTACAAATTCACAGAGCTGCTGATACACATGTGGGAATTCATGGCGTAGGAAAACCCCTCGCATTCTCAGCTCTCGCTGTATGTTGATGAAGCAGATTTCTCTAGCCTTCCGACCCTCCTCTCCCTCCTTGTCAATGTCTGCGGTTCCTGGGGGTGGAGTAAGGATTAGTGTTTCCATGTCACTCTCCTTCTTGTGAACCTTTTTTTCTGGGCTAAAGGAAGCCAATGCAACCTTTGCATATTTTCTAACAGTTGGAGCTTGATTTCTTGGTGATGGCCCATCGGGAAGCTGCTCGCCCACGGCAATGGATACATTCAAGATGAAACATTCATTTGGGTCGTATTCTTTACCAGCTTCCTGCAGTTCCTTACAGTACTCACCTAGATTGTCCTTGAAGCTTTCAAGCTCTCGGAGGGACAGATATGTAGGAGACATGGGTAAACTATCCAAGCCATACTGCAGGAAGTTACTGGAGGATGCAGGGTTTGGAAAACCAAGGAAGAGAACACCCCTACCTCGAGAAAGGTAGCCAACCTTGGCAATACGGGAGAAGGCTTTGTGGACTTCAACAGTCTCCCGGCAGTGTTTTATTATGTGGCGGCATGTGCTTCCTATTCTTCCATACAAGCAGCTTTCTTTGTGAATGTCCCAGTCCTCTCTGCGACAGTTTCGAGAACAGTAGTAGGTGTAACAGCTGTGGCAGGATTTAAAATAGAGACATGCATTAAATAAGGTTTCTGTTCTTCGGCATTTGTTGTTAGAGCACATCATTGTATCATCCTCATCTGGGCTCTGATCTGGGGAGCACTCTTCTGCGGTCTTCATTGCATCACTAACTCCATCCATTTCTCGAAAAGCATCAGGGTTCATTTTGATTGAGGTTGGCTGCTTGTCCAAGGGAGGTGGTTCCTCTGCACCTATCTTTGAGCTTTTTCTGGCCAGAGACACAGCTTCTTCTTCATCAATTAACTTTTTTAGTTGGTCCAGGATGTCCTCACTTGCTCTTCTGCTGGGAGGCTTGTAGTCAGTCACAAGATCTGCTAAAAGCTCATCAAGCTGCTCAAGGCTTTGCTGAAGTGAGGCATTGTCGTGTGTCTTTTCTTTGGTCGAGCTTTCAAAATCATGAAGAGACATTTCTGGACCCTCAGTGCTTCTGGAATCAAGAACATCCCAGCTTGCTGACCGGCCTTCAACCTTGCTAAGATTCCCTGTCCTAATGTCATTATCAGTGATTGTTATCTCAGGAGTGACAAACCAAAGTTTACTGGTCGTGCTTTTTGCTGTCTCTGTTGGGCTTTTGTCAATAAGTGAGTTATCCGATACTGATAAGGCTGCGTAGCGTCTTGGTGAACTAGAAAGATTGACAACCACTGGTTGTGGTTTATCACCCGTGGCTGTGGAAGGCTTCCTGGAGTCAAGAAGATCATCGTAGCTTTGACCTCTCTGCACAGGGAGAGGCTGTTCTCTTTCTACATGCGAGTTGAGAATATTGTCCCAAGACCTTGAGTAAGATTTGGAGTCGGTGCCTATTCTTTGAGGTTCAACACATGGGCTGGTATACCAGGGAGTGTGAACAGGCTCTTGCCGGACTCTAGTTGGAGTCACTTGAGAAACATATGAGGCTGGATTGGTGGAATAGCCTGATGCATCTGAGCCATACCAGTCATCTGTTTGTGGCTGAATGACCCTAGCATGCCTTCGGCCCTCAGTGTAATAGGCCCTCGCTGGGACGTGGTGTTCTGGTGGCATTGCATACATGTCACTAGAGTAATAAAACCTTGGTGGTGCAGTCTGAATCTGATAAGTTCTTGGATCATCACCGTAAAATATTCTTGCTGGGGGTGTCCTAATGATATATGGCCCCGGTTCATTTGCTGCATACGGTCTGGGATACCCTGTCTGCACAGAGTATCCATAGGGCTCCATTTCAGGGTAATAAGGTCTTGCAGCTACAGCATGCACCATTCGAGTCCTTGGATCCTGCACATATTGCACTTTTGGAGTATATGGTTGTCCTGGAGTGTAACGTTCATCATGAAAATAGGAAGTTGGCTGTGGAGGAGTAGTAGTAACATATCTTCCTGGTTCATCTGCATAAAAGAACTTAGTTGGCACATTAGGACTAGAGTGAGCGCGTGTTTCCCTACCATAATAGTTGCCTGAAGAAGTCATCCTTTGCAAGGGATGCTCCATGTGTTGTGGGTAACTATTTGGCACACTGCGAGAATATTGATAAGCTTGCCTACTCTCTGCACCCATTGAATCAGTGGGGGTTGGGGTCCTAGAGTAAGAGAAATGACGTGGCACAGTCAGACTCCTCCCCCCACTGTGTTGTTTTTGCCAGGGTATGTCCACCGGTGTTGTAGTCTGTTTCTGTCCTGAATGGTGTGATGTATCAGGCTTAATGTCTACTCGACACCTCACATGAGGGCTAGTTGCTGGTTTATCCAGACTTCCATCCTCAAATTTATCTGAAACGTAATGTGGAGAGTATCTGCTGCTATCATCACTTTGAGGCTGCAACTTAATAAGATGTACTTCATGCATATGAGCCCTTGATGCTGCATAGGATGGCTCCCTACGTGATCCTTCAGGTCTCCAGCGAGAGTCTCTTGGAGCCTTTTGGGAGTCTCTTCCTCTCCTTCCTGAAGAGGATGGTCCTTCAAATGACACAGGAGTGAGGCTGGTCTGGACCCGAGAGGCACTTTTTGACCTGGTCCTTCTTTTATGCTCAGGGACAACTACTTCACTAGCCATTTCTGCATCCACTGATTGAGGAGTTAACCTATGACTGAAAATGTCAGGAGCAGAGAAGCGATATCTCTGCTGACGGCCCAAGGCATCCCAGGCAACTTCTGGGTTGGCTGTCTGCCTGTCAGCCTTCTTGTATGGGGACTTCATGAAGAACTTGTGTGATTTGGGGTTCTCCAATGACTTATAGGCAAATGTTCGGCAGTGCCTCTTACTGACTTTGCTCTTACTGTCCTCCAGTGTGCTGTAATTTATTGAATCACATTGTTTGGACTGGTGCAAGGACTTGCAGTGGGAAGAAATGGGAATCACTTTTATATCTTCATGCACAGTAGATACCAGTATGTCAGGTGGGTCTGTACGTGTCATCTTAAAGAGATTCCTTTATTTTTCTCCATCAAGTAGCTGTAATGCTGATATTGCCTAGAGAAACAAACAGAAAAATTCAGTTAGTGACAGGTGCCTGGGCAATACTGTAGTTTGAACTAAATTTTGGCAGCAATGAGAAGGAAAATAATTTGGATTTTTGTAAATTTATTCAAATTATGCATAAGTTAAAGTGCAGGTTTAAAAATTAATTTGTTTCTAGAAAAATATGAGTGGTGGCATTGTGGCACAGTTGTTAGAGTAATTGCTTCATGCAGCAAAACGATCGCAAGTTTGCCTCCCCGCCTTGCTGGGTGGAGTTTGCATTTTCTCCCAGTGCATGCCTAGGTTTTCTCCGGGTATTCCGGTTTCCTCCCACAGAATAAAAACATGCATGTTAGACTGATTGGTAACTAAATTGGCTCTAGGTGAGAGAGAGAGTGAATGGTTGTTTGTCTCATTTGTCTCTATGTGTCCATGAGATGGACTCACAATGTGTCCAGGGTTTCCCCTTCATCTCACACAATGAACACTG
>JARVGS010000672.1:8504279-8516120 GCA_031762315.1 Hypsolebias antenori
CCACCCAGCCATCCATCCATCCATCCCTCCACCCCTCCATCCAGCCCTCCATCCATCCATCCATCCATCCATCCATCCATCCATCCATCCATCCATCCATCCATCCATCCTCTTCCACATATTCTGAAGTCAGATCTCGGTGGCAGCAGCTTGAGCAGGGAGGCCCATCTCTTTCCACTTCTTCCAGCTCTTCTGGGAGGACTCCAAGGTGTTCCCAGGCCAACTAGTCTCTCCAGCGTGTCTTGGGTCTTCCCCGGGGTCTCCTCCCAGTCAGACATGCCTGAAGCCCCTCCCTAATGTGCCCAGGGAGCATCCTTAGATGCCCGAACCACCTATACTGGCTTCTCTCGATGTGGAGGAGCAGCGGTTCTACTCCGAGACTCTCCCGGACAACTGAACTTCTCACCGGGAGAGTCCAGCTACAGTTCAGTCCTGCTGGATTTGAAATGAAGCACACAGGTGGTTAAGAATCAGCAGTGAGCCGAGGGTAAAGGGGCAGCAATGCTTTCTGTTTTGCTGCTGCCCAGCTGCTGTTACTCCAGATCTTTGCAACTGCTGAACCAGGTGGTGAGGTTGTAGGTCAGCACAGATTCTGTAAAAATGAGAAGGGGTCTGGGATGTCCTGCCTTTTTCAGGTGCCGGAGGGGGCGAAGCCGCTGGTGAACATTTATATCATTAGTTGTGGTGTTGACTGCAGAGGTTGGATCATTTGCCAAGTGGACCCCAAGGGATTGGACGAGGCTGACTCTCGCTATCGAGGTGCCACTGCTGGTCAGCGACGACTGATGAAAAACCACTGTCTCTTTCATTTTCTCCACATTTAGGTGGAGGTTGTGCAAGCTGGACCACGTCAAGCCCTGCACTTTGTTCCAATATTCAGTCTCATCATTGTTTTGGATTAACACTTGCAAGTCGTCTGCATATTTAAATATTTGTTCGGTGTTGGAGCGAGCAGAGCCGTCATGGCGGAGCGGACCAAACAGACAGGACAACACCTTACTCGCTGAAATAGTTTTCGAGGTGCGGCTATCCATCCTGACCCTCTGCTGTCTCTGTGCCAGGAAGTTCAATAGCCAACATGTCTGAATCCATCACCAGCAGACTTAACTATTTGCTGTGGAAAACGGTGTTAAACGCTGAGATGAAGTCAGCAAAGAGAAAAAAATAAAGTGGAGATGACAGATGGAGAACGGGTCTCGTCCAACATGAAATGCCATCTAAAGGTTCAACTAACTTCAAACATAACTTACCACCAATTATTACTCCTTTTTAGGTTCTGCTTCTGGATTCATGGTCTAAATAGTTTCAGTTTAGTGAAATTAAATATTATTTTTCTACTCTTACTTCCGTTATCAGCAAAGTTCGTCATGAAGTAAACTACTAATCTGACGGCAGAGACAGAGCCCCCAGATGCAGCGGTGTACCCTAATGAACTGCTCAGAGCTCAAAGACCGACACCAGCATCTTCATGCTCCACTTCCCATCAGAAGTGACATGAGAGGTCAGAGGTCACGAGTTATGTCATGTCATATATTATAGATAACATGGCAGCAGCCAGCCTCACGTTACACAACACTTTGGTGTGGGTGTTGCCTACACAAACTAGGGTTCCTCCTCTCTCTCTCCCTGGTTCAAGTGTTGCTTTTCACTGTTGAGCTGGATTAGGTTACACTGACCTGCAAGAGATACAGCCTCACAAATACCTTGCTTTTCATAAATTATTAGCAGGCTTGCAAGCTGTGGTGAGCATTTGTGCCGAGTAAAGGCTGCTGCGGGTCAAGCATTGAGTGTGGACGTAGCAGCAGTGCCAAGATGGACATCTCTGTTCTGCCCAATAACAACCACCCTGAGAAGTTTCTCCAGCTGGATGTTGGGATGTTGGATGCCACACAAGGCATGTACCAGGTCGGAGCGTTCGTGTCCAGTCAGAGGCGATGGCAGAACAGGGTCTACTCGCAGGTACGGACCGATCATGCTGCAGCCACCTCTTTGTGTTCTGCTTCTGCAACATTCATCACAAAAACCTGACAACAAAAGCTTTGATAGGAGGAATATTTACAATTTGTTTTGTTCCAAATCAAATGGAAGCATGCTCCTCATCTTCCAGTAGTAATTAGCTAATCATTCAGATATAAAGAACAAGAAACTTCCAAAATATAGACAGGCTCACTAATCTACAAATATTTGCCCCCATTATTTACGCATTAGTCATACAAAAGGAGCGAGTGAGCCAGAAGTGAACCAGAAGCCACGCTAAACTAAAGCTAGCAAGAACTGGTAGACTCCAAATAGGCTGATAAAATTAATAAGTGTTAGAAGCCTAAAAGTGCACCTTACAGTAAAAAAAAAAAAAAAAAAAAAAAAAGTATTGCAATTCATTATGTTGGCCCGTTTCTTGTATCCCTGGTCAAGGGGAGCTGCCTGTCCAACAGTCACCGTGCTGAGGCAGAAAAAGAAGAAAAAAAAACCACTATATTTAAGGAGGTGATTCCCACAGTGTCAGTGTTTCACCTGTTGTTGTTTCTATTGCATCACCAGCAAACTTAATGTGCTGGTTTGCATTGACACAGTCGTGTGTTGACAGAAGAAAAAAAAAAATCAAAGGACTAAGCACACATCCTTGAGGGACATCTGTACTCCATATCCTGAAGTGTGGTGTTACTGCCAAAACATACGCCCTGTTATCCTTCTGACAGACCATTCAAAATCCAGTTACAACTGCTGTGGGATGGTTGTGTTAAAGGCTCATGGTATATCTTTATTTTTCTTTTCATGTGGCATAAAGTAGCGAGCAGAGCGGAATGTGATTGCATCATCTGTGAATTGTTTGATGCAAAGGAAGGAGGAAACTGCAAGAAGTGCAGAGAAAGTGGGAGGCTGCCTTTAATGTGTCCCATGACTAGTATCTCAAAGTATTTCATTATGACTGAAACGTCACAGGCTGGAGGTCAGTGAGGCAGAATGCAGCTGTTTTCTCAATCACAAGGATGACAGCGATCATTTAAAATAGTTAGTACAATCCTCTGGAAAGCTCTTACAGCTATTTTAGTAACTCTTGCTCAGTTTTTAACGTGCAACCTTGAATATTATCCAGTCTCTGCTTATCGTCCTCCTCCCCACACAGGTGTTTCCTTCCTGTGCTGTTCTTCAGGGCTTCAAGCCTGTTGTAAAATGTATCCAGTCTTCTTGAGAGAAAGACATTAGTGACCATCACTAACTTATGAGTCACAAGTCAGTCACAGTAACGTCACAAGTTGTGACCTTACTTTATAGTTTATGACCTGAATCTTCTGCTTTGGGTCCCAGGAGTCATGGAATGTTGCCTTGATTGTTTTCCATTTCTCATTGCTTTGCTGACCCTAGAGTTGCTCTGTCCCCTGACCTCAGGGCTGCACCCCTAATTCCCAACCTTCTGTGGCTGTCTGACGCCACAAACAACTTATATAAAGATTTTGAGGATTGAGACGTCCCTGAAGTCAGTCATTGTACTTGATATTAATATGGGGATTGATGTGTGTGATGCAACATTGAACATGATCTACTTAGAGTTTGAGAAACAGCTCTCGAGTTCATCTTCAGACCAGAGATTGATGTGCATTCCTGCAGCCTATGTGGAGAAAGCATCAAATGAAATGTGATCAGCGTCTCAGAAGAGTGAACGAGAAGCTGCTTTGCAATCCTCTTTAATGTCTGTGTGTACGTCAGCTCCAACGTGTTAGCTACTTTGGTTTGGAAAGTCAAAAACTGATGATATCTGGGCTCAGTTACATTTAAGTTTGATTAAAATCTTGGATGAACAGGTCCAAACTAAACTGATTTAAACTGGGGTCTCCTTATCGACTTGTGTGAAAATCTGATGATGTTTTAGATCATATTCATGCAGAAATATAGAAAATTGTGAAAGGAGGTAAACAGTTTCTTCTACTTTTTCTGTGATTGTAACTAAAGTTGAAAACTGAACTGTTTCCACAGAGGGACCAAGCCGTACTACCTGAACACAGAACATCCACAGAGGGCAGTCCTGTGGTCTTTGTGGATAGATTCCTGGAGAAGCACATCACTCCTGTCACTCTGAAGTCTAACATAAGGAGAAACCCTCTGTACATGGACATAAAACCAGTGGACACTGGGGACAACGAGAGATTCAAGCCTTCCTGGACCATCAAAGAGTACGACACACAAACCGTCCACGGCAACTTGGCAGAATATTTAAAGGTAATGTGAGGAGGAGAGTCAGGGGACGGCTGACATGCTTTTAACCTCGCTCAGTGGAGTGTATGTCAGGGTTTGGATGGGTGGGGTTAGAGCAGCTCAGTAGTATCATAGTTTTTTTATTGAAACATGTATAAATCCACCTGAAGCTGGGACCAAATGTAGAGGAATGTGATCTCACACAAACAGGATGCTCTGATGTTTATGCCATTTTCTTTCTTTTTTTCAGGAGGAGGAGAAAACTCCAAAAGATCTGGACTTCTGGCTCGAAGACCTCTACACCCCAGGGTTTGACTCGTTACTTAAAAGAAAAGAAGCAGAGCAGAAGAGGAAAAAACTTTGCAAAATTCTTTCTTTAATCGTTTTGCTTTTTAGCTCAATTCTTATCGTCATCATCGTGCCTATTGTGGTTGCACAAAGTAAAAACTAACGTCCTGTTTACGATGATGTCACCTTTCTGAGGGAACTAAAACTGAGTGCAGGATCAGAAAGTTTTCATGTTTGGCTGCAGACTCTGCTCACAATGTAGGGATCAGGATTCCTGCCAGCATTGTCCTGCTCTTAGCTCCATCTTCCATGAAATTGGACCAACTTGCTGAGGGAAACGCTTCTCCACAGCATGATGCTGCCACCACCATGCTTCACTGTAGGGATGTGTTTAAGGTTCAAGATTTTCATCTGAGCAGAGCAGGTTCTTGTGTTCGTCGGTTCCTACGAGACTTTGCGCAAACTGAAAATCAAAATTTTTATGGATTTTAATTTCAGCTTCCTTCTGGTCACTCTTCCATAAAAACCAGAATTGTGGAGAGCAGGCCTAATAGTTGTCCTGTGGACAGATCGTCCCACTTGAGCTGTGGATCTCTGCAGCTCCTCCAGAGTAACCATCAAATTGATGTTAACAGAGCTCTGTGCGACGTTCGTGTTTTATAACTAAAGCCTAATTGAAACTTCAAAAACTTAACATCTGACCTGTTTCTTGGTCTTCATGATGCCATTTTAATCACTTTGGGGCCTTCAGAGAACAGCTGGACTCATACTGAGGTTAAGCTACTCACAAATGTACTTTTATTTACTAATTAGCTGAGTTCTGAAGATATTTTGTAAATACTATAAATCATGTATTATTTCCCACCCATGTCACAATGTGGTGGTTCTACAACTTTGTGTTGGTCCATCACATCAAATCTCAGGAAAACTTTCATGTTTGTGGTTCTAACATGAGAAAATGTGAGGATAAAGGACAATTTCTGCTGGGAAATTAATATTTTTTTTATTTAAAGTCACTAAACCTGAGTCATACTTGTGTACGGTACTCCGCTACAGAAAGATGGCCGACTCCACCCAACTGCAAGTTTTAATCTTCATTACAGCTTTTGTCTGGAATGAGTTTGCAGGAGTAATAAATGCACCTACCAACAAATATGAAACCAGTTTTGACGTTTTCATAAACTTGATGTTTTGGTTGTAAGAACATTCACTTTATAGACACAAATATATGAACGTCCCCCGTCAATCAGAGATGCAGCACTTAGTCCATCAGAATGTCCAGGCGTCTTCTACACTACCCCCTGTGTGCTCATGTGTGGACATTTGAGGTGGTGTGCACAGAAAAAGAAGCCGTTTAAGAAAAGATGTAGGAACAAAAACACTTTTATGTTCAGTTGATTCAGCTGCACAGGCCATGAAGCTGTTCAGATTTTTCATGGGAACTGGCTCTGTAACGAGGCGCACGCATTTCTCCTCACTCCCTGTTCTCCTCCTGCTTTTTGCTCTGTCTGTGTATCGATGCAGTTCCTATTTTTTACACATCTTCTGAAATGAAAACTACTGTTTTTGTATCTGATCAACCGGACTTTCAACACAAATGATAAAATCTTTTCAACAAAGCGACAGAGTCCTGGAGAAGCCTCATCTGCTCGGACGACATGCATGCAGCTGGATGTCTGGGGGTGATGTGTCTGCCTCTGCTGTCGATTGAGGATGCCAAAATTTCATATAATTGGATTTATGATAAGTTTCCTGTTTTTGGAATAGTCTGGATCCTGGTTTATCAACGTATAAAGAAGACGGCTGCAGCTAATCTGGCCCTCGTCAGGCTGCTGCCTGTGTGAAGGTTGGTTTGTGTTTTGAGGACTCAAAATCAGCTGATTTATGAGCTAAACCATAAGATGGAAGTGATTTGAATCACAGGCCACCTGCAGCTTTGGGACTCGTCAGCATGAAAACGACCTTGAAAAGGCTTGTAAGCACAGACCAGTAGAATGCACCCTAATCTGGACATTTCAGACCTTGGAAGTATCAGTAAGGACGCGAGGCTGACAAGAAAAATATTCTACCTGAATAAATCAAGAATTGCGGATTATTTGAATCTGACTGTCCGGTTGGCCTCAAAACAGGCCAACGTATCAATTTCTTCTGGGAAATGTGTAAACGAAGGAAACGCTTCATCTATTGCACCCACCCCCGGCGTCTTCCCAGAACTGTGCTGGCTGAACATCATCTCATCTTATCAGGACAATGGACTGTTAGTGCTTCATGGACTGCCTCATCATCAAATACGTACATATGTAACGTGTTCATAAATATGCTGCTGGCACTTTTTTTTTTGATGTCTTAAATTATGTCCAGTTAGGACAAGGTGTGAAGAGATCATTTTTTGTAATGCCACGACCCCTCCTCATGGCTTTGTCCCCTTTTCTATTAAAAAAAAAAAAAACAACTGTATTCTGAAAAGGATAAGAGGCCACGTTTATAGCAGCAGCTACATGCACTCCGCCCATCTTTCTGTATGGACATGCTCTCATTGTATATCGGTGCAATGATAATAAAGCTTATTCTGATTAATCACCTGTGTGCACGTTTGTGAGAAACTTTTTTTTTGATGAACTGGGTACATTTTAATTAAATTCTCACTGGCTGTACGTCTACAGCTGTTTAACTTACTCCACCCCGTTCACGAAGGTCACCTCACATAATCAACCTTGAAAATGGCCATTTCAAGCCAGTTTTGCAGAAATTGAACTCAATTTGCATGAAATTATTTTAAGATTTGTCCAGAAAGGCTCAAACTCCTGAACATTTAAAGACATGAAAAGCATGAAAGATTTCACGCATTAGAAAGAACGCTCATTTTAAAGTTGAATTTATTCTCAAACTGATTCAGTCTCCAACAGAACGAAGCCCAGAAACGACCTGAAAACAACACGTTTTATTTGATGTATTTATTGCAATAAAGATATACAAAGTACTGGTAATTATAACTGGTAAAATGTTAGAAAAAAAAAAAGCATTTCTGTAACCGTTAACAGTGCAGTGTATCAAAACGTCACCGTTTCAACCAGCGGGATTGATTCCATTCACATTTGTGCGCGAGCAGCAGGAAACCGCTATAAGCTGCTCGTCTTCATGTCTTCCTCTCCAAAAGGTACAAAGACAGAAAAAAAATAAAAATGCTCAAATTAAAAGGCGACAGAATGACAGAAAAAACATCAACGTGCAAATTAATTTACAAGCAAAACAAAATAAAATAAAAAGTGAATAAAGCACATCAATTTATGACCTAAAATAAATATTTCTTCATACTGAAAGCGGACATCATGAACCCACTCCCTTAGGCTAGAAAGTTTATTTACATGCTAGTTTTTGATGTCGAAAAGAGTTGTCACCAGAAGAGTTTGGGATTTTGACCTTTTATTTATTTTCACATTTTGAAAAGTGACCATGGATCACTGAGGCCCGACAGAAAACAGATTTGGAATGAGGGCTGGAATAAAGCATAAATGCCTCAGTTCTGACCCGTGGACTGAAGACTTGTGGAGTGGGGTCCAGAAAGACAAGTGACATTAAAGACAGACTTGGTTGTAAAATGTTCTCAGGAGTACGTTTAGTTTATTCGATGCAACAAAGACAAAGACTTCCTACAAAGTACAAGTCAGACTGATAGATATACAGTGTGTATACGGTGTAGAGCTATATATAGTCGTCTTTCATTTACAAATATAGAAGAACCCGTGTCTGTTTTGATGTTCTGTGACCGTGAGGAAGGAAGCAGGTTTACAGAGCGACGACGAACTGAGTCAGTCCTTTAGTTGCTTTGGGACAAAAGCTTTGACGTTTATGCTTCTGTTTGAGGGAAATCCAAAGTATTACAAGAACTTTAGCAGTTAAGGTGCAAATAAAACTTATCACAATTTGCAAAAACAGCAGCTCGAGTGGGCGTGTCCTGTGAGGAGAGCGCATCTAAGTGTTTTGAGTTGGATCTCACTGAGCAGAGACTAGTTCACACACGTTCAGCAGGAAAAAAGGCTCATTGTCCCTCAAAGTTTGACTGAACTCGGAGTATGTGACCAAGGAACCAGCGAGCAGTGTGACTGTGTGTTGGAGGCCAATTCTTTTGAAAATGACAACTTTTGTCTGTGTGCAGGGCTGACAAAGCTGTATTCTAGCCCACAGAGTCCAAGAGTTAAGGCAGGGGCTTCTAGAGTGGGTCACGAGATGGACTCGTACCCTCTGCTGCTGATCTAACCTACTTGAGTTAGAAATGAGAACAAGCAGATCCAGACCTGTCTAGATTATTGATCATCGACAGTTCTCAGACCTGGACATGTTTTCAGTCAGAGACGCCCTCCATGATTATCTTGAGAGAAAATCTGTTGCACAGATCTAAAAAGTCAAAACCAAAGCTACAGGACGGCCCAGAGACAGAACCTTCACGTTATCAATTCTCTGCACTTCTTATTGTATTGGAAGTTTTTGTTCTCCTCCATGTCCATCCTGGTCTGGGTGCAAACTGTAATAATAATAATAAAATAGGGGAACACATTTGTGCTGTAAATTTTTTAAAGATCTAGTCGGCACCACAGACACACATTCACAGACCTGGGAAGTATTTAGCGCTCTCTGTTACCACAACAGTGAGGATGAGTGATTCACCTGCACACGGCCTCGGGCTGCAAACAGAATGTGATTCAGGGAGACACGATGCCCACAGCGCTGCGCTCATTGCAGTCCACGTGGAGAATAAAACCCAAAGAGAGTCGAAGCGCTAGTGTTCTTACGATACAGTAAATTTAATGAACCTGATGAGGCGTTCTGAGGAGTTGCATACCATCGTGGACAGAAGACATGGAAGTACAGTGAAGGCTCCCCCTGCTTGTTGCTGGGGAAAACAAATGTCTAAAAAGAGCAGTTTTTAAACTGTTTTGCAGCTTTCTCATCTAAAATAATAATAATAATAACAATAATAACAATAATAATAATAATGCCCAGAAGCCACAACGGAGCTCGTCTTCTGACTATCCAACCAACCGGCAACAATCCCACGGCCGCAGCCAAACTGCAAATCAAGATGGAGTTAATGTTTTTGTGGGTAATGCACTTAAACTGAACGTTAGTTCAGGTGAGATTAAAGCCAACCTGCAGGTCTGTGCTCAGCCTGAACCAAACGGGTTTATTTTCCACCATTAATGATTGTATAAGCAACTGGTGTGAGTTCATCCTGTACACGCCGCTGGAGTTTATGTAACTTTACCACTCCAAAAAACACAAAGAACAACACAATGCATGTTCTACTCACTCTGGACCAGAACACACGTGACCTGTTATTAACACGCGACTAAAAGTTTATTTATGGCTTTTTGTGGAGCCATGACACCCTGACCAACGAGGGACAAGCCTACGATTCCCCTCGAGTGGTGCTGGGAAAGCTGGACTACAGATCTAGAAGTGCGAGCTCATTAATGCATAGAGGTAAATCTTTCAGCCGAGACGCATTCTGAATCTTCAGGCGCGAGGACTTCACACCCAACTGGGCTTGTTCAGACGGAAACGAGCACGACAGACAAGTCCGACTCAGCCGACCACTTCACCAGCGCTGTGCGGCGAGAACTCAAACAAAACTAAGGTGGCGAGGAAATGATCGCGCATGTGCAGCTGAAATGTGCTTCAACTTGGGACGCGGCTAAAGCTCGGCGTCTCCGGTTACCCACAAACCACACAGCCGGTATGGCTTCAGAGAATGGGAAACAATCGTTAGCATCATTAAGGCAGGCTTTTCAATAGCTTGTAGGGCGTCTGTAGAAGGGAAGAACAGCTCATGTGGACAGAAATGTTGCTAAAGGAACACTTAACTTAGTAAATCAGCAGCTACATGAAATTATATTTTCACCCCTACAAGGCAAAAGAAACATCCCATTTACATCTTTACTGACGAACGTCTTCATGAATCTACATACAATCTTTTCCAGGCACTGAGCCTAAAAAGGTCAAATGTGTTGAGTAGCTGAGGCTATCTGAAATATTCAACAGCTTCATAAAGGAAGACCTAAAGTGACTAAACAAAAAACAAAAACAAAGCTATTACCCAAAATAATCCCTCAGATTAGAGTAAAATATAAAGAAATGACTAAGGAAGTGTTCATGCAATCCAAGTGGACACCCTTCATTAAACTCTTGCCATCCTTTCCCATACTATCCAACTAAAAGAACCTACAATCAAAGCTCTTTAAAAGGAACACGTATCCACCAGTATAATAATAACATCTATCTAGTTAGATTATCATTATTTCATCAGACCCAACTAGAAGGCACATCCATAAGGCTTTAGAAGGTGTTGCAAAGCATTCTGCAAGGTTCTCCATGTGTAGCAAAAGAAAATCAGCGAGGTGATTATTGCTTCAACAAACATGACAACTGGTCCGAATCAGTGAAAGACGCGTTTCACGTCTCAAGAACAGAACTACCGTTGTTTACAACCGCTTCGGAGCTTGAGACAAAAATCAAGTGGAACAAAAATGATTGTTCAAGAAAACTAGAAAAACCTTGAGCTACAAAAAAAAACAAAAAAAAAAAACCAGCACAAACCTTTTGGAATTAAAAAAAAAGAAAGGAGCTGAGTGGGCGACCCTACAGCCAGCTCCCACCCTAACATTCCTGCAACACACGAAGAGCTTCTTCATTTCAACCAATCACTTCCTTTGTGTTTGCTGACAGCACACCAGTGGCTGTTTTCTGCGTCTCTGGTGTGTGTGGTGCACCTTGAAATTTGGACTGGATCTGTGAGGGGCTCTGCTGCCAGAGGCAGCAGTACATGTGAGACTTAAAAACGAGTTTTCGTCCCTGTGCTAAGAGCTTAGGAGTAGAAGGTGAGGACGCTTTGGTGGTTGCCTCGCACCAGGATGAGGGGCGGCAGGTCCTTGGACAGCACCTCCAGCCAGGCCATGTAGAGCGCGCTGGACACGGCTCCCTTCCTGGCTAACGGCAGGCTCCTGGAGTCAGGAACAGAAAGAAACACCAAGTTTTACACAAACACTTGCACCATCTGTTAGCACTCTCCACAGGCGTGAAGGATCTCAGCTACTAGCACCACCAGTTTGACAACAGCATCTTGAAAACGAGCCATTTGTGTGTGTTTCAAGTTAGATCTGGCAGCTATAGTAACAAAAATGAGTGCTGTGTAAGGAATTACTAGTTACAGTAGTCCCTCATTTATCATGGGGGATCCGTACCCTGAAGCCCCGTGATAAATGAAAAACCGTGAAGTACTAATAGTATCACAAGTATTTATTTATCCTAGTGTGTGTATATATATATATATATATATATATATATATATACACACACACACACACA
>JARVGS010000672.1:8531779-8548087 GCA_031762315.1 Hypsolebias antenori
TATATGCACACACACTCACACTATATGTTTATATACATGAGTGTGTTTTAATGAAACTCCCAGCCTAATCTGCTAAACAATGTTTCAAAGAGAACTATGTAAAGTAAATACACAGTAACTGGTTTTAGAGCCATTTGTATATTATGTTGTCTAATTTACATAATTTTCCACATGCTCCTCTTCCTCTATGACTGCATTATAAACCTGAGCAACTGTACAAACAGTCGAGTTTGGTGTTAAACATTAGAGTGTTAACATTTTACTTTCTTTTAGACAATCCAACATGCAGCAGAGGTTGTTTCTCTTCATTTTGATGGGTGAGTGACTCACTTACAGCTTTTGTGTTTAACTGTCTCTGTACAAATCAATTTCAAAACTGAGAGGTAGTCTGGTCTTTTTTTAAGTACCGGTAATGTTTTGTCAAAACTAACCAATGGTTAAATCATCAATGGCAGAGCACGGACTGTGAAGAGATTTAATGAAACAATTTGTAGGATTAAAATTTAAATTCCAAAAATAAATTGTCGATTTATTTGGCAGAAAAAAAATGTCATTTTTTTGTCTATATTGTACAAAGTATCTAACAGGTTTGAGTGCAGTTTTACTAGATTTTACTATGAAATAAAATGTAATATTTTACTTGAAGTAGGTGGCAGTTTTAAATACTGCCACTGCACCAGTGAGAGTTATTTTAATTTCATTGTTTATTTCAGTTCTTCACAATAAGAATCTTAAATACATTTAATGATACATTCAGAAACGTTATATGGGCTGCAATTTCATTTTACTTAAGAAACTCAGTGTAAACTATTTTTTCTAAACGTCACCCAACTTTAAGGTACATTTCTACGAAATAGTAAGCGTGTGATGTGTGAAATGGACTTTGTGTTTAAATAGTGTTCTCAAAAATTATTTTGCATATTAGATACATAATCTCTGTATTTGATGATCGCACTCTTGTTTTCCATGGCTGTATTACCCTAGTGTTTTCTCTGCTTTTAGGTCCATGTGTCATTCTCAGTCTTCAAATCTATGAATACCACTTTGTCAAAGAAGAAAAGACCTGGGATGAGGCCCAGAAGTACTGCAGAGAAAACTTTACAGACCTGGCTGCAGTACATGATGAGAAAGATCAGAAAAGACTCACTGACTCCACAGACTGTCAAGGTGAAGCCTGGATTGGACTGTACACTGAGGGAAGCAGGTAAAATGTTCTTGTAAATATTGTTACATCTTTTTACTAGATTGTCATTTCTGCAGACATGGGAGCAGAATAGCTGAAACGTTGTTTTTTGTCTAATAGCCAAAAGTTCAAGCTGAATCAGTGAACATGTGTGAACAGAGATACAGTAAGAGAAGCTGCTATTTATTGAACATCTAATGGCTGTGAATTCAGGTTACCATGGTGATGTGGTGAGCAGTGCTTTTCAGTGGTTCCCAACCCTGGTCCTTGAGGAACACCATCCTGCATTTTTTAGTTGTTTCTCTGCTCCAACACCTGATTCAGTAATTTTCTTACTTCCTTAGTTTCAGCAGAAGCCTGTTAAACACTCTTTCATTCAAATCAGGTGTGTTGGAGCAGAGGAACAGCTGAAACATGCAGAATGGTGTTCCTCAGGGACCAAGGTTGGGAACCAAAAACTTTGTTCTGGGCCATTGCAATTTTTTTGAAAAACTCATAAATTTTATACATTTATATCAGTGTAATTTTTTTTTCTGAAGAAAATACGAGCAGAGGAACAATTAAAACATGTAGGATGGTGTTCCTCAGGGACAAGGGTTGGGGACCAAAAACTTTGTTCTGGGCCATTGCTATTTTTTGAAAAACTCATAAGTGTTATCAGTGTGACTTTTTTTTGTTTCTGAAGAAGATTAAAAAATAAAGCATACAACAGATTTGAAAATATTTACCTTGGGATTTCTGACACAATCCAGGATTATTTTAATTTGACTATTTATGGCACTTGAGAGTTTTCGCTCATTTGGACCCTTTCGATCCAAAAGGATTGTCTTTTATTTGTTATTTAAGATTCTAAGCATTTAGGTTTCATGAAGAAGAAACAAGTTTCCCTTTTTTTTTCAACATGAAAAGTTATTTTGAGATTAAGCTGTGAGCACTGTTCAAGTTTAAAAAAAAAACATTTTGTACAAGGATTTTTTTTTTTTTAGCACTCTCTGTCATCATCTGTAGGTCATCTATAATTATGGCCTCATGCTGGGACACTTTCACACGCCATCTAAAAATCTGTGAACCCTACCATTCAGTCTAGACTCTTACATGATGCAAAATATGTGTATTCTGCCAAATGATGTTTCAATAATAACACATTTCAGTGAGGAGTGGAGATGGTCAGATGGAAGCAGCAACAATTTCACAAACTGGGTCAAAAGTTATCGTAACACCAACCCATCTGAGCTTTGTGCTACGATTGTGCTGGACAAGGAAGTAAAATGGACAAGGAACCAATGTGACAGCAAAAAATACTTTTTCTGCTATGATGGTGAGTATTAAATATTTTTAAATTGAACTGAGTTTATCATTTTGCGTAGTTGCATTTAACCATTTACAATATGTTGCTTTCAGCAGCTTAAAATGGACTTTTCAAGTCAAAATATTGGAAACTCCGATGCCCAGATTCATTGGTGGTTTGTGCATCTTCTGCTGGCACATTCTGGGGTTTTGCACATTTGTATAACTGGCACACACAAGCAACATTTTGGCCACATGCATGGTGTGAATTAGAGTGTAAATTACTGGTTATCTAGCCTAATTATGGACTGTCTAGTAAGGCAGTCATCTATTGTTATCCACCTGACAAGGGTTTCTTAACTTTATATCTTACTCTTCCATCAACTTTAATGGGGCCCGAACTAATGTGTCGTCCCACAAACGTTATATCAAAACGACCAGCTTGGCACTGCGATGTGTGCTTACTTTTATTTGCATTTTGAGTTACCATGGCAACATCTTTTGCAAACAAAGACAATTTTTTATTAGTCATTTTTCTTAGACGGGTCGCAAATCCAATATCCAAGATGGCTACCTGAGCTAAAAAGGAAAAATACTGTAAATCAGCCATTTTTAGTGGTATTACGCTTAAAATTTGGTGTACCTGTAGTAGTTGCTGAGACCATTGCCCAATAAATATTGATTTTGAACTCATTCAATATGGCCACAAAAGCTAAATTAAAATGGCTTTAACTCAGCTATTTTTTCAAATAAAGTTTAAATTTGGTGTGGTTATAGCCGAGAATGTTCCTTATCACATACTGAATCCAAATCTATGTCTATATTCTGTTTTTACTTCATTTTGTATGTTGCCTATGTGTTGCCTGTTGTTTGTTTGTTTGTAAAGCACTTTGGTTGGCCATGTTGCTGTTTTAAATGCTCTATAAATAAAATGGTACGGTATGGTATGGTATGGTATGGTATGGTATGGTATGGTATGGTATGGTATGGTATGGTATGGTAAATCAAAAATCCAAACTGGCCACATTGGCTTTTAAAAAAAGACTTTAACTTGGTGATATTTTGCCATATTAAGCTGAGATTTGGTATGGTGGTAGCTGAGAGCGAACCCCAACACATATTACTTTCAGATCAAAAATGTTAAATGGCCGCCACGTGGCAGTCCCTGTCAAATTTCTCCAGGAACTTTCTAGTGCTCCATTGTAATTCTGAAGATTCTTTAAATGTTGAAGTTGACTGAACACTCAGAATCTTTAAATATTTTAATTTGTCACTTGTTGGTTATGTTGACTGTGTATGGGTGTAGTCTACAAACAAGAAGATAATGTCAATACAGCCATGTCAGAAAACTCTAGAACATGTCCGGCTACACAGGAACTAGTTAGATAAACTAAAAGTCAAACTGTTGTCTTTTTTTTTTTTTTCAATTTACAAATGAGTTTGTGATTAATGACAAGAGCTGTATTTTAATCAAATAAGCCGATGACATGGCTCTGGCTGAACTACTAACAGAAGACAACCCCACAGGTGAAGCTTCATATATATCTTACATAAAGGCCCTGGAGACACGGTGCCATCAGAGTAAGCTAGATATTAATGTAGCCAAGACAAACAAATTAATTACGTGCCCTAAACAAGAGCTTAAAGTGAAGCCAGTTTCACTCAATGGCCAACTTGTTGAAACTGTAGGAAATTTCAAGGGTCATTCCCTGGACAGTCAGCTCACTTTTGCTGAAAACACTGAGTATATATATTGAAGAAATGCTCACAGTGACTCTATCTTTTAAGGAAACTTAATGGTCTTGGGGTTAGTCAGCAAACTCTAGCTTTCATACAAGGCAACTGTTGAGAGTGTTTTATCTTTTCATCTCCCTGCCTGGCATGGTCATCTGAGCTGTAGACTAAAAAAACAAACTTTTAAGAATTGTTTCAACGGCAAGTAAAGTAGTGGGGAAACCACAAAAAAGTTCTCTGTCAACTGTTTACAGAAAGAACAAGAAAAATGGCAAGAAATAGTTTAGCAGATAGTACCCATCCTCTTTTTCGTCAGTTTGAATCTCTGAGCTCAGGAAGGCGTTACAGGGTCCCTCTGACAACAAAGAACATCTATAAGAAGTCATTTGTTCTGAGTGCAATAACCATTCTTAACCAAACCAAATGATAACATCTACAACGTACTTATGGCATGCAAAATGTTTTATTCTATGCACAAACTGTTTATATTTTTGATTGTATGAATGTGTTTCATTCTATGGTTGGAGAGCCAAAGGAAAATTTTTACCCTGGTGGACAATGAAGTTTTAGATGTTTTTGTATGTTACCTATGGTTCTCGGTTATGGTTTCCTTCACCATCCTCTCAAACCATCTGCTTTTTGTATGTTGCCTATGTGTTGCCTGTTTTTTTTTTTTTTTGTTTGTTTGTACAGCACTTTGGTTGGCCTTGTTGCTGTTTTAAGTGCTCTATAAATAAAATGGTATAGTATCTTATCTTAAAGGGATACAACAAATAAGGGCCGTTTCTACAGTAAGTTTTCAAAAAACTGAAATCTGAGACCTTCTCATCTGTTTACATTAAGTCGTTCTCATTCAGGCCTGTCGCGATAAACAATAACTCAATTAATTGCATGATGAATGAAAATTATTAACCTCATTTTCATTGATCGGCTTAATCGTTTCTTTGTGTCTCTCTCTTTCTACTGAAGACACTGGATGACAAAAGGCTCAACTTCGGTGCTCTTCACTGACCCCTCCCTTTTTCTTTAAAATCTGTTTTAACCATCCAAAATCGCGTTTTTGGATCGCTATAAGCTACAAGCTAAGCTAACAGGCTGACCTCGGGGGAAAAACCTCAGTTTTGTCAAAGCTCCAAAGCGTCTTCCTCTAATTTTTCTTAGAGACATGCTGCTCGCTCCCTCAGTATCCATCTTTAGATTCAAACAGTCTTATACTGCCATCCAGTGGTCGAAAAAAGGTACTAGATACAAATAATGAAATAAGAGAAAACATTTCTTAAATTTGACAATAATTACTAATTATTGTAAAATTTCAACCAATTTCGTTTATCGTAATAATTTCTGAATTAATCGCACAGCAAAATTTGTTATCGTGATAGGCCTAGTCATAAATACTTTGCGATTTGTATTTGTCTAGTAAATATTAGATATTTCTGGTATTTGCTCTGGGCAAATTAGCCATTAGCTCATCAGTACGCTCAGAAAAAAACTTGTGATAATAAATGTTCAGAACCTTTCCACAAAACTCTACTTGAAGAAATTTTAACTATCCTTTGAACTTAATTGACTTCTTTTCGTGAGGTAGAAAGAACAGCATCAATATTTATTGTCAGACGCCGGCGTACATCTTTAGTTCACGAATGCAAACGAAAGCGTTGTTTTAAAGTCGGACAGTATTTGCACTGCTTTGTATTTCTTAACAACCTCTCATGTTCATAAATTGTATGTGCCTATGTGTGTTGTAAGTTGGAGAACATAAACATTTATTATACAGTAATTATTTTTTATTAACAAAAAAAAAAATAGACTTCTTTAATAATAAATGAGCCCCTCTCTCATATAGTTGCGTTGAAGCCTCAAACATAAACATCTCCGAGCTGCTGATATTGGAGAAAGCGAGATTGGATATTATCATTTTGTGTGCAGTTACTCATGTCTGTCACATTTTAGGGCTGTGATCAGTATTCCTCTCGTTCTCTTATTCTTAATTGCTTCTTTGAATTGAAAATAATATAGTATATTTATTCTTACTGATCTAAAAAAAATGACTATTGCTCATGTGAAGGCTGAAAATGATCAGATCTGGGCAGGACAAGGAAAGCCGTCACATTAACGATGGCGGCAGGAGAGATGAAACTGGCTTTGGCTGTCAACAGTAAGGCAGCTCCTAATTGGAATTGGAAACATTATGCATGAATGAGCCCTATTTTACTAATGGAGTAATTTAAATAAGATGGTTCAGAGGGATTAGTGTGGGTCTGATGTGAGGATTCCCTTGGCTCCAGGTTTACCCTTGTTTTTCTTACAAAGGTAAACTGGCTGCTTTGCTTTTGTCAGCTCACTGTCAGCAAAAATAAAATTATCATTCCTCTTAAGTACAATTTCTTTCTTTAAAACTTGATTTTTTTTTTAAATTTAGAAGGCCATTATTCTGTCACAGCCAGATTAAAAAGATTTAAAATGAATAATAGAGTTGCTACATTTCAGTGCTCTGCGAAACTTATGATTTAAATCTGTCATGTAAGATGGTGAAGAAAGCCTCCCGGTAATTGGGTTTATGATAGCGGGAAATTATTTAAATAAGCATTTCAGAAATCGTCTTGGAGGAATGAACGATCCACTCTTCACTATGTCCTCATTAGGTAGCAGTTTAACCAAAACTGAGTGCATCAAACATTAGTGATTTGAAGAACGGCTCTTGAAATGCAGATTAGGTGCAATTATTGAGCAAACACGTTATTCCTGCTGGATCACTATCCTGGATTAATGGCTGGAAGGACGTTATGTTTTCAACACTTATTGTCCTGAAAGCCCGACTGTGCGGGGGTCGACATCGCTGATAAAACTCCTTGATCTCTGAGGGGGCGACGGCACACCTGCTGGATGGAAGTCTGTCTGCACTGATCTTTTGTGGTGAAGCCTCCTACCAAGAAAAGAAGGGCTCGCCACGGTTAAACAGGATGCAGGAATAACTGATGTCATCCCTGTGTTGGGATCACTGTGAGGAGTGTGTGTCGATGAGGAATCATTTCTCCATGGTGAGGCACAGTGCCAAGCGGGCTGCCGCTGCTGGCTCTTGTTTCTCTTAACGCGTGGGCTCAAGTTGCTTTTTTTATTCTGGGTGGTTGGCATGCAAAAGCTGCAGCCGTCAAAACAAGGCCTTTACGATGTGTAGAGAGATTTGGGTGCTTGTCATGCGTCGCCTTGAAGAGTTCTTTAACAGAAAACTGAAGAACGTAGAATGTGTTTTTCGTCTGTTGTTCAGCTACTGTGTATTTAAATGTGTTATAGCCTGCTGACGAAGGCGGAGTGAGAATGTTTTACTGTCTGTGCATGTGTTTGTACTGTTAGCAAAATATCTGAGCAACCAATTAATCAATTTTAATTAGGGGTGCACCGATAAATTGGCCAACGATTTATCGGCCCCGATTTCCTTAATTTTGGGAGATCGAAGATCGGCCAATACTTGCTTGAGAAACCAATTTTACAGATTTGTTTTGTAGTTTTAACAATTGTCTAAACTTGATTTACCAGTATATTTCAGAGCACAACCTCATGGCCAGCTAAAACAAGCTTGTATTGTTTTTAGGATATTGTTCAAATATGTTTTTCAATAAAATAAGATTGGAAAATTAAAGGCTCGTTGTGGCCTTATAACACCTGATGGTGTCGCTTATAAAACAAAATTGGTATCAGCCAAAATCAGAATCGGCAGGTCAGGCTTTTCAGAAATCGGTGTTTGGTGATCGGCCAGAAAACTTCAATCGGTGCACCCCTAATTTAAATGAAAACATGAATGTAAACTAGAGAAATTGCATTTCCTACAAAAATGCAGTATGAATGCTTATTGCAGAAGAACTTGCTGAAAAACAGCTGAAATTATAGCTAAAAACATGCTGAAATGTAGTTGAAATGGAAGAACATGCTTAAATTAGCAGAAAAAAGCAGAAATACATCATATTTGCTGAAGTAGGTTTAAATAAGCAGAAATTAGCACAAAAAATTATGAAATTAGTTTAAAAAAGCTGAAATTAGCTAAACAAAATAGCTGAAAAGTAGCTGAAAAGTCCGACAGAAACTTTACTAAAAGGAAGTGGAAAGAACGGAAATGAGCTAAAAATTGTGAAAATAGCTAAAAAAAAGTTAAAATTAGCATAAAAGGGGCTAACTAGCAGCTGAAATAGGAGAAAAAGCTGAAACTAGCAGAAAGGAGCTGAAAGGAGCCTAACAAGCTGAAACTGATAGAAAGACATTAGAAGAAGCCCCAAAAATGTAGTTAGCAGAAAGAATCAAGGATCACAAAACAACTAAATTTAGTTAAAAGTAGCTTAAAAAAAAGTTGAAATTTACACAAGGAAGCTGAAAGTAGCTGAACCAGAACAAAATGTGCAAGGAGCAGTAAAAGTTTGTAAACACATCTAAAGATGTGAAGGATGTAAAATGAGCTCAATTCATTTCCTATGAGGAAAAAAGTGGCAGAAAAGGCTAAATATTTCAAAAAGCCAAAGTTGCATCAATACCAGAAGTCTTAGCAGCGTTCTCCTGAACGAGCTGAACGTTTTGACGATTTGTTGAAATGGTACAAAAACTGTGGAGCGAGGAAGATGCCAAAAAACTTACAGAAGAAAAATGGATCTCAATGGTGTGAATGCTTCATAAACATTCACACAATGATGCACAGGCATCTGCGACTCACTAGCTTTTGGCGTTAACCCAATTCAAGATGGCCGCTGCAGCCAACACAAAAATGTTATGACAGTTTAAAGGCACTGAGTCAAATTTTGGACATCGATGAGCGTGATCACCAACAGATTGTGCAGCGCGTTTGTTTAAAACTTAGCTAATAGCTAGTGGAGTCAACCTTGTTTGTTAGCAAAATATCTCAGAACTCTTAGCCAGTTTTACAGATGTTGAGCTGTGGTTGTAGTTTAGTCTAACGCATGGTCCAAGCGTGAACAGGTCGTGCAAAATGTCAGCTGTGATTGCGCAGAATGTTATTTTAAAGGTCGGATCAAATCGGCACATCTTTTCTCAACACAAGACCAACTTAGTTTAAACTCCTGGCATAAAAGGCGGCGGGCGACATGCATTCCATCTATGAATGCAAGGCCTTGATTTATTTTATTGTGGTAAGAAGAGCATTTGATGACATTTTATGGTTTATCTTCTGTTTGTCTTTGCATGTTTGAGTACATATAATATAAATCTGTTCGAATCAAAACGCTTAACTCACCTCAGTTGACCTGAGAAAATAAATTTTTACCACAGCACCATGAACTGGTCCTCGTGTCTTTATAGTGCTCATTCCAATACTTTATGGGAAGTCTTCGTCCTATTATATTTCTTCCCCCCTGGAGTTGCTTGGACCTGTTATGCTGACTCAGACGATTCCCCCTTAGTTCTGTTCTCTTCGTTTCGGCTTCTACAGCATCAGCCTGAAATGAGATGTCTATATTTTGTGACGGATGCCTTTAAATGCCTCATTACACAACCAGGAGTCAAGGTGCGGGGTTTTAACTCAGACTGATCGGACTCTGAGCACATCCATGTAGTCAATGATCCCCACAAAGCAACTCTGTCTGTTCGACTTGCTGCCTACTTTATTTGCACTGTAATTACCCGGATTGTCTCGGTGCCATGGCAGACCCGAGCACTCGCGGTGTATTCACCATGGAGAAAACAAACAGCGATGCACGCCTCTGACAAACAATGGACTCTAAACCCCTCAGGTCTCTTTGTATTATTTGCAATTATTAACTGGACCTGAGAGACGAGACAAACAAGATATTTTTACAGGTCGTAACAAGCTCAGTCGGTACCTTTGTCGCATGTTTTTCAGCTGGGAATGTATTTAACGTATAACCCCCTTTATTTTCTAACCGAGCCACAGACGATAAAGGAAAACTGACTACTGTACTTATTTTCTGGTAATAAATGAAAGTGTATTCTGAGCTTCGGCTCTCGTCCGTTTTAATTAACCTCCTATATCAACCCAAGATGATCAATGCATGAAAATTCTGCGGAATAAACATGCCAGAGAACTGAGCTAGGATTGTACGTGTGTGAGAAGAGTTGGGTTTAATATGCGAGGTGGTGATGAGGGTCAAAGCCTCCTTTTGCCGTGTTAGCACTTTGGAGCCCCGTTAAAACCAATGTAACCGTATATTTCTGTGTGAATAGAAGATATTGATCAGATAACGCCATTAGAAGTCTTAAAAATAGGGCTATGTTACAATTATTCTTTATTATAGAGCTGAATTATCTATAATAGTTTAAATATTTTATTTTGAGTGTACAGTTTGTTCTTGAAAATACGTTTGCGGAACGTGTCTGGTTCAAACTGCTTGGTTAAAAAGAAGTGGATGTCACAGTTTGGTGCAGAAATATCCTCAGCCTGATCTGGTGCAAGCAGAGCAGCTGCATTCTCCGTTTTATTGTTCATCATCATGAGAGGCAGCCGGTAATTTCATTGCCAGTGTCTCTGTCTGTTAGCACGATATCTCATAAACGTTTGAAGCGATTTTTTTTGTAAATTATTCAAAAAGTATTCATTAGGGGTGCACTAATTTGCAGTTAGCTAAGCTTTGAGCTAAGCTAGCAGGCCGACCCTGGGAATAAACCTCCATCTTGTCGAGTTCCAAAATGCACGGCTGAAACCCGTGCCTTCGTGTAAAAAGTTGTTTTTCTCTGCAAAAAGAAGCTGAGAACGTTAACTGATTTTTTATTAAAAGCTTTGTGCGAAAAATGCTATGCTAAAGCGCTCAAATCACTGTCTGCCATTTTGAGAACCGAGAGACAACCCATGTCACGTCAAGGACCTCCCTCCCATTTTTCTTTGCTCCACTATCCATCCTATGGTTCAAACAGTCTTATACTGCCATCAGGTGGTCAAAAAAGGTACTACACCCCAAACAAATGAACATTTCTTCTAAAATTTGACAATTATTGTTAAATTTCAAACAATATTATCATTTATCGCAATAATTTCTGAGACAATTAATCGCCCAACAAAATTTTCTTTTTTTTTTTTTTAAACATAAAAATTGAAGTTGGTACCTCACTAATTTCCCAAGCTATAGCACTCACAATAATCACGGATGGATGGATGGATATTTCCATTTCTCTCTTTTCATGCAGGGAACTAAATTGGGAGGACTTTTGTACATGAAAAAAATACAAAAACTGACAGAAAACTAATGCCTAGTGTATTACTAGAAGGTTTAATAAATGAGCCCTCTCATATGGGCTAGTTGATGATGTTGATCAAATCTATTTATTGTTTTCATTGTAGCATCAGTCTTCACTTAAACTACTTGAGTTAGGGGCCAATTTCGCCATTGTATGGGAACATACAATGATGACAATACATACACATAATTATTATTATTAAAGAGCAGTGAGTCCCAGACTGTGACAAGGTTATAATTAAATGAGATTTTTTTTAATGTCAGATGATTTTTTGTAATGCCAGCAATGTACACAGCAACAAGTCATGAAACATGTCTGAAGTTATTTAGCTGAAGTCAACTGTACATTTGTGAGTTTTGTTGACTGTTAATCAAAACAAGAACATATGTTACTTTTTCCTTTCTTTTGAGCATGAAATAGTTACAGTTGTGTTTTTAAGCTGTAAAACACACACACAGGAGAAACACTTAATACTCAAGAGCACACAAACAGAGAAGCAGTGATGTGTTTGAAACATGAAAACAGGACAGCAGTTCTCATCCTGGAAAAGAAAGCTATAAAAGATCATCACCTCTACAGAGAGAAGCAGTGAACAAACTAAAATAAATAAGATGGATATCAGCACTCAAACAGAAACTACTGAAGGCACTATCAAATACAGAACGCCAGAGACTTAGCTTCAGCTCGAAGCTAGACACTGTTAAAAGGAAAAGCAGGAGAAAGATGAAAAGACTGGATGTTATTCCCCTAGTCCAAGCAGCTAGCAGGCCGGAAACACAGAACAGACGGAGGAGAGACACAAGACAGAGACAGTGGGGTGCAGGGACAGTATGTTAGTACAAGAAGAATTTAAAATATACAGAGAAAAATGAGGTGACAGAAGGCAAGAGTAAAAAAAAAAAAAAAACACACAGAGTGAGAAATGAGTAAAAAGCAGGAAGAGAAAGACGAGTCTAAGACAAGCGAATGAAATGGATCTCCTGCCTTTTTTCAACAAGGGCTGAGTTGTAGCTTTGCCATCGTCGTCGTCATCTGGGAAAAATAAAGTAAAAAAAAGGAGAAAAAAACATCTTCATGTGAAACGTTGATGTGATTCTCTGTGGTCAGAGAGGAAGACAGTAAAACAGAAAATATCACACTTCTTAATCTCCAAAAGAGCTGTATAATTTCAGGCTGTCACTCAGTGTCGTGGAGTCAACAGGAAACTCTGCTCATGTGACGTTTCAAAAAACACAAAGCTCCACTTTGTCTCCCTCGTTGCTGGAAAATATCTCATGCCTGACCAGAACAATAAAAACCTGAACCAGTGACTGAGCCAGGGCTGTCTAGTTCAATCAAACTGCTATCTGCTGGTCTTCAGTAAGCACCCATCATGGACATGTAAGAGCATTAAACACACATGAATCTGTTCCAAATCTCCAGACTCGACTACTCCACTGAGGTTGTGCTTGGATTAAACTGAATGTGTCACACAGGAAAAGAGGGCGATTGAGGTTTAAGGTAACTCTGCCCAGAGAGGAACTGATGACCGTTCAGGTGGGACACTAAGAGGATTCAAAGGGAATCATCTTAATCACATCATTTCTTCTACTTTCACTGAAGCAGAACATTAACAATATGGAGACCCCCCCAGTTTCTGTACAGATTAACACCAGGTATATTTAAAGGAGATCATATTAGCAACTTCTTGTATCTTTCTTAGAAAACGGCTAATGCTGTTATAATGCGATTAAATTAACTACACATGCATTTTTTAGCAAGCTGCATGTGTTTGTTTTAGCTTCAGGCACAGCATGGCGCTTCTCCTGCAGTTGGAAGTGTTTGGGTCAACATGTCTCTCAAAAGGAGAACAGCTGTTTGATTGCTTTCTTTGTGTAAACAGCAACAATACATGAGGATTTCTCTTTTTTCATACACACATAAACACACACAGTGTGGCCGAAAAACATCTGTGGACTAAAACTGGGCCCAGTGGGAAAACTAAGGTTAAAGGTCTCCGAATGAGTTCCTGTCAGTGGGACAAAATGGAGGAAGCCATTGATTGGTTAAACAGAGATGTCACAAAATACAGTTAAACTAGCCTTCCTCTGAACAGACACTAACAAACTCAACAAGCACACATGCAAATAAGGACCAAATATGGTTTGTGTTTTAAAACACAACCCTACTGCTAAATTAACAATACCAAACCTGGATGTTCTACTTGGTGGATGAACAGAGAGAATAAAATGTAGCTTGATGTGATCCTGGCTAACCTTTATGTACAGCCGGACTGTTCTGAAGGCTGGTGGCCTTGGAAGATGGCTTGGATGAGTCAGCATCAGAGTCTTTACTGGTATCAATGGAAACAATCACATCCTTCGTTCCAGAAGACTTCTCCTGGGAGGATAAGAGCTCGTCTGGACAGATGGAAAGAGAGAAAAACATAAGCACCTAGTAAAACTGTTATAATATTGGTAGCTTGGAATACATTAGGTTCAGAATTTGTTAAACAATCCTGGTTGCCAGAAAACCTGAAGTTTGCAACAACCCAGCTAAACTCGAAACCTTGACAAAATCCAACAAGATGTTTTCAAATTGCATTGCATTAAATGGCCCATAATAGTGTTTAAAATAAACAACAACTAAACAAGCTTCTTCCTACAGTGGTGTAGAGTGAAGATCTCTCTGCTTAGACTAAAAACTTAATCATGCATCTGGATTTTGGTCTACATGCTAAAAAAAAGTGATCAGAGTGTGCACTGACAGTAAGGCAACACACTCAATCAAACCGATTGCAGAGACACCTCAAGGATGTGTACACGGTCCTTTGATTTTTACTCTGCTGACATGTAAGCATACTGCCTAATTCAATGTAATCCAGCGCATTAAGTCTGACTGTGACCCATCAATGTTTGGATTAATCAGCAATAAGAATGGAACTACTTACAGAGCGGACCTGAAGTGAAGATTAACATGACAATAAATATATCCATAAATACCAACAAAACTTAAGACCTGATTAATGACTTTAGAAAAAAAGGTAGATCATAATGTTGTATTTGTTACTAAAAATCTTTGGACTTGGTACTATTAGTGAAACTACTGAATATAACAGTCTAGGAAAAACGATTAAACATTATAAACTTTTTAAAAAGATGTGTGGAAAGAAGAACTGGATTAACTTGTATGTAATTTTGACCGTATCTGCCTTTTTTTATTAGTCTATACAAACATAGACCTCAGTGAAGTGAGCAATAAGCTAGCTGCTTCTATTAAAAAAAACATATGGCTTTGTCAAACATGTTTGATACCTTGTCCTTGGATAAGAGACACATCCAGTCCCTCCTGCAGTCGCAGAACAACAGCACCATACTGGAAGTCAAAGGCATCACTAAAATAAAAAAATAAAAAGTTTGTCACAAAGTATTTTGAATGTATGGAAGACAAACACTACAAGTTGAACTTTGCACTGGGTACTACTACTACAACTGCTACATGGACAGACTACCTTACTGAGAGTACTAACAGTGATTCCATCATTGTGAACCCTTTTAGACCTTCAGCTTTAATGCTATAATCCTAACGCTTCCAGCTCAAGACTTTCAGCCTCTTTACAGCCTCACATGATATGACAGATCAAGAAAACAACATTCTAGAACAAACTAAAAGAAATACAATAACCCAGGTAAGGCTGTGAAGACCCAAAATATTTAACAATTTAGTATCTTGTTAGTTTTTAAAATGCTAAGAAACATGGGATCAAAGTCAGTTTTTCTTAAAGACAAAGGTGCAATTTGTTCATTCCTATTTTGTATGTGTACCTAGATTATTATAGAAGCAGTTTTTTTTAATTGACAGATTGTACAAGTATTAAATTAAACCTTAGGTCATGAAAAGTTTAAAAGGTTTGGTTTACTACTTACTGAATCATATTAATGTAGGTCTCCACGTTCATCATGTCACCGTCTCTCCAGTCATTCTTGAAGCCCAGCACCAGGGTATTAGGCCGGAGGCGACCCAGACCAGCAGCCTCAAGAGGGACAATAAAACACATTTTCACTGATGGTCCAAATTTGAAAGTAGCTGAAGAAAAGCAGCCGCTAAATGATTTATTGAAACAACAAAATTATCCTTTTAAGGCTTGATGAATTCCTAGAAACCTTCAAGTCATTTAGGAGCAGGACGTAATAGAATATAAACGGTCAGTTCAGCCTCCTGTGTTGATTTGTCCAATCCACTTGCTAGTCATCACTTCAAGCTTTCAAATATTAAGATAAAGGTTTCTAGAGCAGAACAGCACATATGGAACCACAGATCTACGACTGGTTTTAAGTCAAGAAACTGATATAATATCTAAAATAATTCCTATTATAAACAAATTGCAGCAGTTACAATCCAAACATGATGTTTTTATTGCTAGAGCACAGTCATGCATATTCTGCCTATTATAAATGTTTTTTAAGCCCTTGCATATTCAATTCTGACTTAAAAAAGCACTCATAATATTGGAAATCATAAAGACTTGCTACATTGTCATATGGTTTTAATGAGGCAATGCTGTTTTTTGACATTAAAAAGACTTAATGCATTGATGACATGTTTGTATTTTCAAATACTGGAGATCGAGAAGAAAAAAAATCCAGAGTAAACACAATGAACTCTGCAGTTTTGACGCTTTTGATAATGATAACTCTTGGATTCAAGGTTCAAGAATTCAAGGTCCTTGAATCCTTGACCCAAGATAACTCTTGGACAAAGTTAATAAAATAAGATTTAGAGTGGTGTCAGACTCCAGGCCTCGAGGGCCAGAGTCCTGCAGCTTTTAGATGTGTCTCTGATGCCACACAGCTGAATCACATGACTGAATTAGCTTCTCAGTGCAGTCCAGTTCTCCAAAGTCCTGCTAATGACCTCCTTATTTAATTCAGCTGTGT
>JARVGS010000672.1:8835293-8851643 GCA_031762315.1 Hypsolebias antenori
ACCCCCCCCCCCCCCCCCCCACGTGATGGACCCTCACCTTATTTCTAAGGCTGAAGCTGGGCCCCCTTGCAGGGGAAGCCTTCTACAGCCTCTTGTATCCAGGATTACATCATGATCCATAACTCAACTAGATGACGGATGGAACATAGACAAACTAGAAAAGACTGTCATCTTTCAGCTCAGCTAATTCACTACTAAATACCAGAGCAACGCCCTTATTACCACAGACTGAGCCTGCTTTATCCTTGCACTGCTCGTGAACAAAACTCCCAGATGCTTGAACTCTGGTCGAGGCAGAGACTTTGTGCTGGGCTTCATGTTGAGCTTTTGCATGAACAGATGTTCTGTTGTGATTGATGGGTCTGCGTACAGAAAACATCTAGCAGGTGAAGGTGGAGAGCGGCAGGACTCACCTCTGAGCCAGCGCAGGAGATAGTGGTCATGCTGAGCAGGCAGGCTGGGCAGGATGTCCTGGATTCTTTCACGAAACTTGAGGCCCAAAGCAGAAATAAAACTAAAATTACAAGTTTTTTATCGAGAAATACGAGCAGTTATTTAAAATGTAAGACTTGTCCAGCTTCTCCTAACAGTTAGCCTTTTGATGCAGTTATTTCATGTTCAAAGTATAACATTTTGAAGGGCGCCAGCGCAGCTCTTGTTCTAAATTCAAACAACTTTTGCAATCTAAACTAAAAAAACATAAATAAAGCTGCATTTTACTGTACAACTGTTTAAACAATGTAAGGAGATGTTAGTAAAAGGCAGGCAGAAATACAGAGTGAATATTAGGCCTCCAACAAAATTGTGCAAAAAACTTGGGAGTTGGAATAAACTTGTTGAAGCGTCAGCAGCAGAATGATGAACAAATGTGATCCGTTGTGTTTTCACTGTTCTCTGATAGTTTAGAAGAAAATATTTGGAGCTAAAATAGAAGTTTATGTTGTTTGGGTGTGAACGTGGTGCATTCTGAGGGGATCTGAGAGAAAAGTGGGAGCATGCAGTGAGACAGAGTGAAAGAAGAAATATGATTTGATGTACATTTGAAAATGTACCCAAAAAAAAAAAAAAGTTGTGGAAATCAGAAGAGTTTCAAAAAAATGTGTCAACATTTCAGACAATTCAAGTGGAGTGGACATCATCTGTGAACTATTGAGAGAAAAATCAGTAAAAATCATAAACTGCTATGTAAAATATTGTTACAGATGTGAAAATGTCAGCTCATACATCTAAAGTCCAACTTTATGTCCAAAACTTTAAATGTTTCTGAGCTAAGGATATCCAGAGCGTTTGACCAAAACCCCATTGATCACTTTTATTGTTCAGTATTTTGCTCATTTTATTCACACCATGTGACGTATCGCTACGAAAAGTCACAGCACTGTTCCTAATGGAGCCACATGCGTTCCATGCATGTTTCTAAATTTAAATTTTCAAAAGTGTGCTTTTTCATTTGCATCTGCAGGTCACACAAAGATAATCAATGTGAAACTTTCTGTTACTTTATTGTTGTCAAAATAAACTAAAAGCTTTTAGGTTAGCCCTACAGTCACTCTAAACTACACTTTCTTTAAATAACTTTTTTGAGTTTGTGAAAGGAATACGCTCAAGTGGAAACATAACTCCCACCACTGCATGGTGAATGAAATGTCACCCAGATCAGGTAAGTTGGGTGCTTTAATTTGACATCACATTTTCCCAAATGAATCACTTTGTCTGCTTTGTTCCTTGAAGCACAAACAAAAACATGTCAAGATGGAAACCACGTCAACAGACGAGAGAATCCACTTAGTGCAACAACTTTTATAAGCTTTAGTTTAGTACAGCACAACGCTTTTATTTTGGAAAAACTCTGATTTTTTTTCTCCTGATAATAAAAAACACATCACTTACAATAAATAAAAGATACTTTCTGTAGTGGGAGTAAAGCAGAAGTGTCTCCAGAGTTGTTGTTTGTGGCTGAAGTTTACACTCTGGCTCCACGAAGACAGAAATGAGAAGGTATTGATTGATGTCTCACCTCCGTCAGGACTTCAGCCTGCTTTGGGCTCAGGTCCCCGACCCGTCCGCTCATGTCTCAGCTGCTCAGTCGCTCCAACAGGGGCGGCGTGTGGGAATGAAGAAGGCAGGAGGGAAATCCAGGTAGACGGTTATAAAAACACCACGTCTCCCCTCACACACACCTTTTCTCTCTCTCTCTCTCTCTTTCTCTCTCTCTCTCTCACACACACACAAGGTGGACTTTCACCCTGCTGCAACTTCTGATGTAATAAAACCTTAAAAAACAGGAGCAGCCCAGTACAGTATACTGGACGCAGACCCCTCACATATTTTGGAACTGCCCTAAATACTTCTATTTTGGAAAACTGTGCATGAAACTATAAAGAAGATACTGAGATATGAGCAACACGGTACTATACCTTTACAATTTTAACAATATCAATGAAAAGGTAAGAGTTAGGGATAGGTATCTGATCAAGATGACGTTAATAGCTAGTAAGAAAGCTATTACGAGTAAATGGGGAAAGGTGGACCCCCCACCCCCATCATGAACAATGGATTGAGATTATAGAAGAAATTCACATAATGGAAAAATTGTGATGTGACCTCCACATCTGAGGCCATGGTCCTCAACCAGAAACAGGTGGACTGCTTTCTTCAGGTCGAGGTTCTGCTTCAAGTGGAAGAGTTCAAGTATCTTGGGGTTTTGTTCACTAGTGAGGGAAGAATGGAACATGAGATTGATAGATGGATTGGTGCAGCGTCTGCAGTATTGTGGACTCTGTACCCGTCTGTTGTGGTGAAGAGGGAGATGAGCTGTAAGGCAAAGCTCTCTGTTTATAGGTCTATGCTCCTATCTATGGTCACGGTAGTGACTGAAAGAATGAGCTCATGGATACAGGCGGTTGAAATGAGTTTCCTCCACAGAGTAGCTGGACTCTCCCTTAGACATAGGGTGAGAAGTTCAGTTATCAGGAGAGACTTGGAGTAGAACCGCTGCTCCTCCACGAAGAGAGAAGCCAGTTGAGGTGGTTCACACATCTGGTAAGGATGCCCCCTGGGCGCCACCCTAGGGAGGTGCTTCGGGTATGTCCGACTGGGAGGAGACCCAGGAGAAGACCCACGACACGGACCTGGAAACGCCTTGGAGTCCTCCCAGAAGAGCTGGAAGAGGCTGTGGAGAGAGATGTCTGCTGCCACTCCGACTTAACTTTGGGACAAGCAGAAGATGATGAATGGATGGATAATGGGAAAACTGACAAATGACCTGAGACTACAGCAAACACAAATGGAAGTGGGAGAAATGGATGCTATTCAAAACCAAAGGCAGCGACAAAAAATAAAGAACTGGACAAACTGGAAAAGACAAAAGGACTGTTAGCTTAGCTCCCAAGCTAAAGTTCTTCTGTAGTGTTGAATGTGAATTGTTCATGTGCATGCCGTATGTAAACACAGGTGGAAAATGTCAATAAAAAGTAAAAATGATAGAAAAGAACAGCAGCAGAAAGCATCTTTCATCACATTTGATTCATATGATTAGATTTTTAATCTTTGAAGAGTTTATGCAGATGCTTTGTGTAATGTAAACCTCAACTAAACATTCTGACGTTCATCTAATCCATCTCATCTGCAGACGTAAAAACATCCAGTCTTATAAACTACCACCAGATATGAGCTCGTCCTTTCATACTCGTTTGATTAAAACGTTGAAGCATCTAAAATGAACTCATTATTGTTTCTATTCTCTTCAGTCAATCTGCACATTTATTCATTTTTCTCTAATAGGGGCATCAAAGCAATAAAAATATACCAACAGTATAAAATTAGTATATTTACCGTAATCTAGCTTTGACATATCTTTGAATTATTTCAAAGTTATTTTTATCCATTAGTTTGAAGACCATTTAATGAATATTTATTCTCAAATTAAAAATCCAATTAAACTCCAGGTTATTAAATAGAAACATTATCAGAGTATTTTTGAATCAGACCAATCAGTTTCAAATCTTAAATTCATTTGGAAGACACTATCTGAAAAAATTAAAGCAATGCATTAACTAAATGTCATCAGTTTAAAGAAGCACCAAACTGTGGTAGTCTTGTGTTAATATGTTTAGTTTAAAAGAAGAAAAAAATAATAAACTTTTTTTCCACAAAAGTAATTTTATTCTTTAAATACACACGCTATTTGGACCCATCGGTCACCAAAATAAAGCTGGTGTTATGAATAAATAGTTGATTTACAAGAAAACACTTCATAAACAATCAGAGATCATAAAAGTTTCACATTATGTAGTGAAAATCAGTTTGAATCATTCAAGAAAGAAAAAAATAAAATAAAATGCATCTCCAGAAAAAAGTTACATTCCTGACAGAAAATCTCAAAAATGGACTTATTCAATTTAAAGATGAGCAGTAAAAAGTAACGACGGACACTTTGTTGTGATTCAGATCCCACCTACAGGTTGGACCTCCCTCTGCTCATCAGGACCCAGGCTTCACACAGACCGCCTCTCAAATTACCAAAATAAAAAGAACTCAGGCTTAAAGTGAAATGAGGCAACAGTGTCTGAAAAAGAACAAAATGATCATTAACTGAACCACAAGGTGTGATTTTGTTTAGAGATTCCTGAAAATATCGGACTCACTTGTGTATGTTCACCTGCCGTTTCGTTTAGCGTGGCTTGATGCTGGATATTTTACAGTGAAGGTCGTCTCAGGTCGGTCCTTGACCTTGTCCAGTATTCCCTGGGTGTGATTCAAACAGGATCTACAACCCTGGACAGTCTTATCAGGTCAAGAGAATTTTCCTGGAGCACACCTGGCACTGCATATTTACAGGTACGCCTCAAAAAGTTTAAATATTGTGAAAAAGTTTAATATCTTTAGGCAATCACTTCAGAAAGTGAAACTCATATATTACATACAATCATCACACAGAGTGAAACATTTCAAGCCTTTATTTCTTGTCATTTTGATAATTATGGCTTAAAAATAATAAAAAACCAAAAATTAAGGGTCTCAAAAAATTTGAATACTGTGATAAAAGTTTCGTATTGGAATTTCATGCACACTGTGCACAGATGAATCTTAGGCAGGTACATATGTCTCAACTCCTGAACCAGAGACAGTCAGAAGCGTCTTACCTGCTGAGGATGTCAGAAAACCCAGTGGAGCAGCACCAGCAGAGAACATGGACCTTGGTCTCCTCAGCAGGTAAGACGCTTCTGATGTCTCTGGTTCTGGAGTGGCTGGACTTGAAGAATGAGACATTTGTAGCACATGTCCAGGAGTTAATCAGCTGATTAGAGTGTGATGCCAGGTGTTTACAACATTGAACCTCTTCACAATACTGTATTCTAATTTTCTGAGACACTGAATTTGTTTTTCATCATCTGTAAGACATAATCATGAAAATATAAGAAATAAAGGCTTGAAATAGTTCCCGCTGTAATAAATCTATGCAATATGAGTTTCATCTTCCAGCTCTGTTCATTAACTCATCAGCACATGATAAAAATAATAATAAAATAATCTGGTCTTTCACCAGGTTCTAAAAATAAAAGTCACATTTAATCATGAGAGTACAAAAACACAGACTCCAAATTAAAAATCCAATTAATCAATGTAATTATTAAGCAAAAACTACAATTTAAAAAAAATCTCAGTGAAACCACGCTTGCTAATTTTAAGTTTCCAGAGGGAACATATCAGCCAGGAGCTGCTGATCAAATGTATTAATAAAGTGATTATCATCTGCGTGACCACTTCAATAAAACCAGGAGATTGGTCAGTTTGCAGCTCTGGAGAAAACAGGTGTGGTAGCACAATGCCAAGAAGGAAAGACATCAGCAGTGACCTCAGAGAAGCAACAGTTGCTGCCCATAAATCTGTAAAGCATCATTAAGACCATTTTCAAAAAGTCTGGAGTCCATTATCATACAGGGAGGAACTGGACACCATTTAAAACACTTGGCCAACTACAACCTGTAGAGCATGGTGGTGGAGGGTAATGATTTGGGTTTGCTTTGCAGCCACAGGTCCTTACAGTTAAGTGTCAACCATGAAGGCCTCTGTGGACCAAAAGATGCTGGTGTCAAATGTGAGTCCATCCGTCCAACAACTGAACCAAACTGGTTCATAAAACAGAACAACGATCCCAAACGCAGCAGCTCATCCACCACAGAGCGGCTCAAAAACAAAAGAATCAAGGCGTCGTAATGGTCCAGTCAAAATGCAGACCTCAACTCAAATACAACACTGTGGTGGGACGTTAAGACAGAAACAAACGGCTTTAAACTAAATGAACTGAAGCAAAGTTGTAAAGAAGAGTAGGCCAAAGCTTAACTCACGAAGACTGTGGAGGTTTGATGAGCTGCTGAATCAGGTTTTACACTTTTCCATTTTCACTTTGCGTTGAATGAACAATGACATGATGGAATCTGTTTTTGTACACGAAGTTAGACTTGAATCTTTTTTTTTTAACCCACTAAAGACCAGATCACTGGTATGAAGTCCTCATGGTAGAATTGAAGGAGTGGAGGGTGAAAAGACGTTACAATCCAGTTTAAATACAAGAAAAGTTTGTGTTCCCCACTCTGGTACCCGTTGTTTCTACCTGACAGGCTGACATCACCACCTGCATGACTCAAGATCAGAAGAGGTGTTGATCCTCTCCATCGTTGTCTAAACAACCCGTGCTGAGCAGAAACTTCATCCGGGTTAAATAAGTTTGCATTAGGAATAAAACTCCTGCTGGCTTGAACAAGACGTCAGAACTGATGGGACCCATGAAGCTTGTGTTTTCATGATTATAGTTTTCTGCTGTCTCTGATTATTTTTTTAATATTAAATGTCTTAGTTCATGCACGTTCATCCAAAAGTAGCCTAACTGAAAAAGGATGTGTAGAGACGCTCTAAGCCCAGAGCTGCAGGAGTTACTGCTGGGTCAAACTAAAGCACAAAACTTTTCATTAATAATGCACCCCCATTAAAAATGTGACCTTTATTCATTTCATCTTGTCCAAAAATACCTCTATAATATATAAAAAAATAAAGAAACAAAAATAAAACTTTTGATACATTGTTTTACATATTAAGACAAAGCTGACGATCCGTCACACGAGACGTGAACCGTTCCACTTTGCCCTAAAACAGAAGCTGCAGCTCCGTCCTCGGACTGGGGGGACGGCACGAAGCTGCTTCAACAAACTTTCAGCTGTTGACAAGAAGTAATAATTAACGCTCCTCTGAAAGAACAGCCAAAAGTTCTGTAAGGTCCCATCAAATAGAACTTCAAGCTGCCATGTTCTCCAAAAAAACAAGTTTGCTCTGATTGGTCAATCCCAGTGGCCTGATCAGGCTCCGCCCATCATTCCACATCAGCCCAATTTTATTTTAAGCCTCTGTCTAAACTACGCAGGATATGTCATTAAAAACTGATTTTCTACAACTTTGCGCTTTCTGTCAAGTTTTTGATGAGAAAAACTGATAACTTTTTTTTTGGGGGGACAAAATGTGGAGCTTTGAACCACCTAATAGCAGCTGGATATGCCCACTATCACTTTGTACACCAAATCACAACCATGAAGCAGTTTTTACTGGTTTTATTAATCTAATCCACTTTATCCTGATCCCATTGTTGTCAAACTTTCATTGTGTGCTGGAGTAACAACGAAATGTAATGAAGGGGAAAAAATTGGGTCAGGCCTAAACAGTTTTGTGTATTTTTGATATCAACATGGCACGGGTTCAGTGTTTTTTTATTGAGAAAAACATATCTAAAAAAAAAAATTAATAATAAATTATAAAATTTATTTTAAAGGAGCGTGTTTATGTAATATACAGTTAGCTTAAATCCCAGTATGTTAATATTTTTAATCACCATTTTCCAGTAAATGATGGGCCTGAAAACAGTGAATGGGTCGTGTATAATTTGATGTAAATCTGATTAAGCAAAAAGGCTCAGAGCTGTTTGCTGTTTTCACGTTGCTGAAGTGACTAATTAGCAACAAGGACTTAAATTAAAACACTTTAGAGTCTAACGCTTTTAAAAAGACAGTTTTAGCTGCAGGAGAAAAACGGGAAAGCTTGAATACTTAAATCAGTGGTTCCCAACACTGGTCCTTGAGGAACACCATCCCGCATGACGCGTCTCTGCTAAAGCACACCTGATTTGAATGAATGGGTGATTAACAGGCTTCTGCATAACTTGAGGAAGTAATTTAATCACTGAATAAGGTGTGTTAAAGCAGAGAAACAACTAAAACATGCAGGATGGTGTTCCTCAGGGACCAGGGTTGGGAACCACTGCTTTAAATAATGATGATCTGTGAACTTTAGAAGTGTTGGCCGGCTGAGTTTGTTTGCACTGAACAGAGTAAAGTTCCCTCCATTGTCTGTCACGTTTACAAGTTTTAAACTTGCATCAAATCACTGCCGTGCATTACTCCATCATTTCCCGTTCATATGATCAGCTCAGTGTGAGCGTTTCTGTGACACTTTGATGAATACTGATAAAAACGTGTAAATACAAGGTCAACTTTTGAACCAATCTCGCATGAGAAAACTAAATTAAAGCTGTCAGGGGGCTGCATATATGAGCTAATCATCGTTCTGCTTGAAGTCTCGTTACCAGGAGCCTCAAGAAACACATGAATTCCTTTAAGATCAGTTTCAAACCGTGTCCAGATGAGGCTGCAGCTTCTAACGTTCATCCACATCAGGATGCTGTGATGTAAAACGTGACCTTCACACCTGAGACCTCTCAAACGTCAAAGAAACTCTGGGAGAAATCTCTTATAAAGTAGAAGTTCAAGATGTTGATTACAGAAACGGCCGACTCCACGGCAGGAACACACAGCGATCCTCGTGCAGAAAAACATGTTTAGGTACACACAGACCTTCAAGAGGGGCCTGAAGAGCTCCTAAATAGGAATCTTGGTTTCCAGACTAATCAGCCATGAGATGCTGATGTAAAGAGCTGAAGTTTGTACTTCTTTTTAAACACCAGAAGATGGTTTAAATTTCTGGGGTTTTCAGGTTCAGGTGGACTTTCTCTGCTGGTGAAAACAATCAGATTCATTTTGTGTTGGTAGTATTTTTCAGCAAACGTTAACTTGGAAAAAAAAAAACTGTCAAAAATATGCGCTTTCTGCATTTGTTTTAGAACGAGCAACACAAACCAAAAGGAGGAGCAGATGTACAAATTTAAATTTAAATAGTTACTAAAGGTTTCTAATCTATCAGCATTTTGTGACTTTCACTGTTTCCACCAACCTTTTAAAGAGCAGCTTCAAGCAAACTGAAGTTTACATACAATTAATTATAACAACGAAAAGTCATCAAATTAAACTACAGTATACAGGCTCTGATATATACAAATAATTCCTTTAATAAGTGGTGTTGAAGGACTAAAACACTTCTTAGTGATCATGACTGACTGCAGCTGGTAGTTTCTTTTTGCCAGCATAAAAGATTTGTTCTCATTGGCCTGATTTCAACTTCTCTCACCATCTCAGAAGGAAATTGTCCTACAATGTTTGGGAACCACTAGGGCTCAACTCTGTACCAACTGTGAGGCATGGTGGTGGTGGCATCATGTTGCAAGTGTCAGCTAAGAGAAATATGGACAAGACAGGGTGTTCCAATAATCATAGTCAACAATCTCAAATGCACGTAAAACTGGTTTCTGATTTGATAAAGCTGCTAACATTAAGCTTCAGTAATGATGTTCCCAAAGCCCACACCTCATTCCCGTTAAAAGTTTGTAGACTGTGATTAGAAGTCAAGTCCATTATGGGAAACCAACCAATTTAAATGAACTCAGCCAATTCTGCCAATAGAGTGGTCAAATATTCAACCAAACTTATATCAGAAGCAGCTGGAGGAGAGCTATAACAAGAGCAAAATGTGGCACATTATACAGACGACAACCTATTATACAGCAATACAACAAACTATAGCCATGGCCTGGTCAAGCAAAGACCTTGTATAACCTTTGACCTTAGAGCTGTCTACAAATGTGCATGACATTTCATTAAATTATCTTAAGCACATCAGAAGTATTTGGCAGGACAAGACAATGTTAATGTAAGTACGGACAGAGACTATCATCTTTCGACAGGCATATAAAACGTTTGGTCAAGGTGCAAATTGATAAGAGACAAATTTAAAAGCTGAGAAATACCAACTTCATCATCATTGTGAGGGCAATCTTAAAGGCTTTTAATTTCTAATAAACTTTGGAGAGAGCTACAATTTAGGAGTTATAATAATAAGTTGTCTTGGGTTGTATTATTTGAATATTTATATTGCTAAATATGTATTTCTTTGACTTATTTGTGGTAGCAAACTTTAAGCACAGAGTTTGAACATTTATAGACAAGTTTTAGTTACATAAAAGAGCAAAGGGGAATGAACACTTGAAAATGTTATGTAGAGTTTGGAGAATCTGACTGATGACCACCAGCATTAGAAAGCTTCTGAAAGTCAAGGTGAAGATGATCTGAACTGAAAAAATAAAGATGTCCTGCACGAGGATCTCTGTGTGAAACCAGAATCTGAAATTGGAAAAAAATCATGAACTTTCTCACTCCAGCAGCAACACATAGACAGCTGTACATATGAAAGTTCATTATAATAGCACCCGACTAATTCGCTTGTCGTTTCATTCAGTAAGCCCGTATTAAAATATAATAAATACATCCAGATGGGAGACATTTGTGAGAAACATTCAGTGAGGAGCTCTGAGCTGCGGGAGGCCAGCAGAGAGCCAGGAAGGCAGAGCAGAGGGATGGTTTGGTTCCTGACCTGTTCCAGGTTTAGTGTTTGGCTTTGTGTATTAAAGCAGCTTTGGTGAGCGCGACAAACAGACGTCCACTTTAAATTGAGTCCTGCAACGTGTCCAATCTCAGAGTGGGATCAGATTGAGGCCGGAGCGTTTTGGAGCCCAGAACAACCAGCAGCTGCACCGTCCGTTCAGTGTTTTATTTCAATACTTGGGTGTCACAGTCTTTGTTAAATAACATGTGTGATGTAGAAGATGAACTCCATGTCCATGGCGGTCTGAGGAACACTAGCACTACCTCCGTGGATGACTGGGATCAGAGCGCCGTCCATCTCGTTCATGTAGTGCTGAGGGAGGAGCCTGCCTCCAGAACCAGCCTGGTACTCCACCTGAGGAGCAGAAACAACTCACCGACACGTTTCCACAAGAGCACGAGACAATTCTCAAGTTTAAATTATTCTCAAAGTTCAGGCCAGGCCTCACCTGCTAACCTGCAAAATATATTGAATGATCAAACTCCTTAGAGTTTGGGAAGTTTTCATAATTTAAAAGAACGAAAACCAAATAAATGTGATGAAACAAGTTCATGTACCAGCTGAACATTGTGGCTATGTAATACAACGTCATTTAAAGACTATTTTAAATACCCAATGTGTTAGGAAAATATATGGTGTCATTTATTTAGCCAGAGGCTACTGTCAAAAATTTAAACACAAATCAAAATCTTCCATAAAATCAAGAGTAGTTATTACTTCTGAAGAAATATATGTTCCAGTCTACTCCAGTCACATAAAGAACTCCATTGATTTTGCCAACAAAGTTCAACATTTGAAGCTAACCCTGGGAGAAACTCTTGTATTGTATGATGTGACTTCTCTTTTCACTTGCATACCCATTTCTGAAGGAGTAGAAACCGTCAAAAAAACGACTCATCATTGTCATGCTGAGCCAAGAAGGCCATGGCCACTTCCATACGGAATTCAAGGAATTGAAGGATGTTCTTCTTTGGTGTGCCACATACAGTGAGGTCTTTTTGGTACAGAAGCCAGCTGTTGACTAAAGCCAGATCTGTAAAATGCATTAGCATCCGCAGTGTCCATTTTTTTGTACGGCCACTCATGCGATAGTAACTCATCATTCTATCGACAAGGTCAACTCCACCCATCTTGGAGTTGTATTCACGGACAACGCTTGGTCGCAAGATGGTCACATATTTTTTTCAGTTTCTTGTCCCATCACAGACAGGTGTCTTCTGGCTCTCTATCAAGAACAGTAGACACCATCAGTACTGGTTTATTGTCATACCACTTCACCACACAAATCTTTCCATCCTCAGTAGTAACTTGAGCTGAGGTACCTCTCCCATCCTTTTTTATTGTTTTATCAGTTGGTAGCTTCTGCACTGCTGAAGCAACCCGATTTTTCACAACTGTACCAGTAACATACATCTGCTTCTTCATCATGTGTTCCACACTTTGAATGGATGTGAAGAACCAATCACAGTAAATACTTGTACTGTATTGGGATGCAGAGTTTGAGACAGACAATCCATAACCAGGCATCCCAAACCCCTTTGGTTCTTCAACCTGCTCAAAAAGTGCATTTGCACTTTGATAAATCTCAAAGTCCAGCACAATACCATCTGCTGTTGCACAAACAAAGTTTTTATGCCAACTGGGTTTGGTTTCATTGGCATATATTGTCGACATGGACAAGCTCCTTGGAATGGAATCATCTGTTCATCAATGGAAACCAATTCTGGTCGAGCCTGAGACTTGCAACCTTTCAGAATGCGGTTCAGAAAAGGCCTCACCTTACAGAATTTATCACACTTTTTCAGATCTTCTGGAACATCTTCATCAATGAGTATTTTGAGTGATCACCTCAGTCTGAAAAATCTGTCACGTATGAACTTTTCAGTGATAGCAGGTAATCTCAAGGTTTTGGACCAGTACATCCTGATTGCAGGATAAGGTACACAAGACATCAAAATACAGGCACCAAAAAAATGATAAATTTCATCAGTTGATGTGTTGAGCTGGTCCCCATTTCTAGCCATTGACATAGCATTAGAGCAATCGACAATCATTTTCATCAAATCTTTATCAATATACTGTTCTATGTAGTCAAGTGGGGTCCAGTCTTCTCTGTTCTCCACAGTTTCATCATCATGCTCAAACTGGGCTTGATTTGGTGTTAGCGGAGAAGCCCTCCATCGCATCCCACGCCCTTTCTTGGACTGTTCTTGATGACTTGGTCCTGGTGTTGTCTCATCAAGGAGATTATTTGAGACATCAGCCTCATCTTGTTCTGTCTGAGAGCAATGTCTGGGAGTGCGTGATCTGGCAATGTCACGATCTGAACGATATCCTTCATATTCATCTCGCAGACGTTTGCGCCCCCTACTTAGAGGGCTGTGGAATGGGATCTTCACACCCACTTCTGTCTTCCTCACTGCTGCTTGGTTCCTGTTGTGGGGGTTGAAATTCAGTATCCTCTACAGGATCATCAATGTCTGACAAATCTTCTATCTCTGAGTTTTCTCCATCAATTAACCCCAGCAATTCCATTACTTTTGACAGAGAATAACGCTCTGTGAAAAAAAAAAAAACATAAGCAAAATCAAATAAAAATCTATGTACATTTATTTTTAAAACATTTTAAATCTGCTGGCACTATAGTCAACTTTTGTGTTCTACCAAATTCATCAAAAATACTATTTTATTTTTACATTTTGTTGTTAGCAGTTATGATAAAATGTAAATATTTTCAACAAAACTTATGTCCACATTTGTGGACATTTTCCGCAAAGCTACCCTGGTTAAGTTCCTATGTCCACATACGTGTACATCATGTTTAGCAGCATGACAAATTATTGCATTTACTAACTTTTGTAAAATTTGACTTCTATAACAAACAAAAAACACTTTATAATATATCTAATCAAGAATCAGCCAGGAAAGATGATTGAATTTTTTACCTGGGCGACGTTTGGATCGGGAGTCGCCATCTGAACTTGTGCACGAGTTGGCAGTCATCTTGAATACAACCTGTAATGTGTTATACTCTTCTGCCACCACTAAGTGGCAGTATAATGGCCACGGATGTGGACACCAGGAATCTTATAGAGCAAAATTTAGTATTTTGGTCTACACAACCCAAAATGTAATATCCACATATGTGGACGCAGGGTCTGAGGAGGTTAATCAAACAGAGCTGTTATCGGTGAAAGAAGGACTGTTAACATTTATTTGTAACATTTATCTGACAAGAACCTTTGGATAATACATTCAAAAAAAAGGTAGGAACTGAGAAGGAAACATTAGAATTCTGGTATCTCCTCATCCATGACTGTAATGAGTTGCTGGTCATCTTTGAGTGATATTCTTTAGAAACAAAGACTTTAATGGAAAATAATAAAGCTGAAATGAACACTGATATCAGAGTTTGTCAAATTACCCCAAGGTTTTAACCACGTCTGAACAGGTTAATAAAATCTCATCAGACGTCTCCCGTTAAATGCCTGATTATCTTTATTTGTAAACAGGAATAAGTTTAAGGATTCTAACCCTTTAATTAAGAACTGTTTCGGATCAATGAGTGAGAGCGGGACAAACGTGGACTGGTGTAGTCTTAAAACAAATGTTTCACAGCAGGCCGTTCAAAAATTCAAAAACTGTTTTGTACATTGTTTTAAGCTTTTTATTGCCATTATTTTTGCACAACACAGTAATTTACATAGAATTTGATGTGTTTTGTACGAATAAAATGGGCAGCAGCACCTCCGGCAGGAATATCATAATATTTCTGCTGAAAACGTTCAGGTTTATGATGGAGCGTTCGCCTGCACTGCAATGCTTTAATATTTTAAGGTGGCAGCTGTTTACTTGGATCAGAATTCATTCAGCTGGTTTTTCAAACTGAGCTTGTTCAAAAAACTGTAAGATATTAACACCTTATACCTTTACAAAAGTCCAGTTTGAATACTTGTTTTGTAAAGGTGATTTAGCCAACTGCAGCGTTTAATTTTATTTGTAGGTACATTTTTGGTTGTCCAAGTTTTAGAAATATGTTCTTATTTGAAAAGAGTCTAGAAAATAGAGAAGGAATACTGACTGCAACATTTCACTCAGTGAGTATTTTTGTCAATAGCTGGAGGTGATAAACACATGAAGTCTGATGTAGCATGATAAAATGTTTCAGTAAATGTGCAGATGGTGGTGTAGATCACAAGCTGTGTGAATAAAAAGGCATTCTCATTTTAAGGTCTAAAATCACACCTGGTACGTGTGAGAAATGTTTCAAAGAAGAAACATTTTGGATAAGTGCTTTATTTAAAGTGGAACAGAAACTTGACACATCATGTGTCATGGCACATAAATAACTGCAGCAGCACACATCTGGCTCATCTTTTTCACCGGCAGACTGGACCCTGAGAGGATGAGATGGGTGCTTCAGGATGGGCTTTGTTTTCCATATTCCTTTGGTTTAAAGGTTTGATTTGTTGTACATGATGCAGATGTATTTCTAGTTTACAAGATGCAGTTCTGAGCATTTTATTTCATCTCATGTTCCTGTACTTTACTGTAGCTGGTGACACTAAATCCTCACCGTGGACAGCTACGCTGCCATCCTCAGTGAAAGGTCTGAGTGGGTCCTGCGTGGTGATCCCGTGCTCGTTTACGTATCCAGATCCAGGGAAGAAACTCACTCATTTCACAGGAATTTGGATGGATAAGAACGGCAACATCTTTCACCCACGAAAATATGAAATGCAGCAGAAGTACCAGGCTCGGACAAAGCTGGTGGGAGACGCTGCACATAAGAACTGCTCTCTGATGATTGACCCCATTCAACCAAGCGACACGGGGCCTTTCTGGTTCAGAATTGAAATGAAAGGCTACGACAATTTTTCCTACAAAGAAGAAGTCTCTATTTCAGTGATGAGTAAGTAAATCAGCTTCAAAGTGCATCTGCAAAATGTTTCTCCAATGTGACCAAAGTGATATTTAACACTCAGCATGTCTGAGTTCTTCTGATTTAGTATGGATATAATAAATTACACAGACAAACTAAACACTTCAGGCACATTTCCCATGATGTTTTTACATGTTTAAGTTGTTGTCGTTATTCACTGCTGTCATCAAACTTTGTTAAGAAATCAGGTCTCTCTTGTAAATGAGTCCACAAGGCCCAGTGAGAGTAACCTGGCTGAATGAAGAAATTTTTTTTTCAACATATACATACACAAAATTAAGGTCTAGAGTTTTTAGATGGAATGCAAATCACCCCCTGCCTTTCTGGCCGCCAGCGCTTTAAACTCGGATCATGTTGCGATCATCTTGATCATCTTTTAGAACCGAGGTAGGCTTTTGTCTTTTTTGCATGTCCAAAGCAGCTCAGAGTGACAGATCCTGGCAAATGGAGGTAGCAATTATATCCACTACTGGGCGCAATGGTGGAGCCAGTGGGTGCCCAATGATGGCCTTTGCCATCATAGTCTAATCTAGCACTGCACCGGCCACCCCAATCATTTCAGGAAACTATACTTTTAATCAATATAA
>JARVGS010000672.1:8874025-8884407 GCA_031762315.1 Hypsolebias antenori
CCGCTGTTTCTGCTGTCAAGCTACTGCTTCTTACCGTCAAACAGGAAGTACAACCAGAACTTGGCTTTTCAAAGTAACATTTAAAAAAAAAATAATAATAATAATATATATATATATATATATTTTTTTTTTTATGAGATGCGTGACGTAACCCCGAAACGTCGTAAGTCGAGACCGCCGTAAGTCGGGGACTACCTGTATTAGAAAGAAAATAGTTTATCCTTGCAACCTTTGCAAACGAGCCACTTTTGTTCAGTTTTTTTTTTCTTTTTTTCTTTGCTCTACAGTCATAAACTTTAACTTTTGACAACTAAGACCTTTAAAGTCTGAGATGTTGCTCTTTGGGTTTTGTGCAGCTGGAGACGCTTTAGAAGAATGGCGAATGTCCAGTGTTTTCCTTTTGTAAACTGTTTGGAAATGTCTGTATCACTTTTTTCCAGAATGTGGAGCAGCAACAGTTGCAACCAGCAGCTAACTAGAGTTGAAAAGTAACTATCTGATGAGTCAATTATGTTTTTTGGTTTTATTTTAAACTAAAAGCTTAATTTTCCTTGTGCTGTCTTTTGGCTCGTGTAAACGTGCAGCACTGTGTTTGACAGAAATGACGTAAACAGAAAGTGAGCAGCTGACCACATAGTGTCCGTCTGTTGGCCAACTTTCCCTTCTGTCCTCATGTTCCAGGCTCCCCCTTCTGGAAGAATGGCGTGGCCTACGAGATGAGGAGCTGTCAGAACTCAGTGGGATTAAAGGCTGCATCTTTGTCCATGCTGGAGGCTTTATTGGTGGCAACAAGACCCGGGAAGGAGCCCTGGAGATGGCCAGACGGACCCTGCAGGCTGCTGCCCAGTCTCCAGCTAATGGAAGCAGCTAATTAGAACAAACAGAAAACTGTTCACTAATTGTTTGGATATTGTAATAAATTTTAGTGTTTAGTGTAATCTCAATCTGGATTTATGATGTTAGTGCGTGCATGTCCTCTTGACTTGCTCATAACTTTATCCATTATGTTTTTATTTGGAAGAAACGGGTGCTTTGGATTACTTTCTGGTCTTTTGTATTCAACCCTGAGATAAAACGAGCAATAAACAGTTTTTTCCTATAGTCTTGTTTTCCCAAACCGTGACATTAATATGGTACCATTGCATGGCCCAACTCCAACATCTTCAAAGCTCGAGAATACAACGACCTTACCCTTCAAGATGTGAATACATGCACCTGGACCTGGGCTCTGCTTTTCATTTCCAGCATTGCTGACATTACCCACAGCACAACAAAGTGATTCAGAGGCTGCTTCCGCTTGCTCCAGGATCAAAGCGTCAATAATGAAGACTGATTAATTCAGAGAAATTGCATTTCTAAACGCCATGGAGAGAGCCTTGTGACAGCAGATGCTGTGACAAGGTTACTGGCGTAGTCCATTTCCCAGCAATAAAGTCGGAGATGTGCCTTAAAATTTCTCATTAATACTCTCGGGTTTCTTCACCCCTCGGAGCTCTACCTGTAACTCCTTATTGCATTTACAGCCAGCTGACCTTGTGCCTATCTGACTTATTTTTCCATCATTGCTGGTTATTGTGCAAATGCCAAGGCAGGTAAAACTAAATCTTACTGCTTCCAGCTGTTCATGGTGCTCTGCTTTATTTGTGTTTAGCGGTGCAACTGATTCAAGTTCATTTATTATTCTATCATTCATTTAAAGAAGCATTTTTTGCATTGATGATACACATTTTAGTTCAAAGTCTACCATCTATTTTATTTCACTATCAGCTGCACACTGTTTCCCACATAGAGTGCACGGGATACTTTTAATAGCTTTGGAAAGGCACTTTTGCACCTTCCTTTTGTAGTCTTACCTGTGTCTCAAAAGTACTCACACATGCACACACACACACATTTTTCTGCTCTTTCCTGTCCTGGACCAGAGCCAAAGTCCCCATCCAATCAGTACACCTTTGTGACAGCCTTTTATAGTTGCATGGTTCATAGTTGCTGCCAACTAAAGCTGTATTCTTTGTGAAGATGCAAGCGATAAGGATTTTCACAACTTACCTCACCAAACAAAGTGGAACAGTGAAATGAAGTGCATTGCAGCTGCATAATTGGAGATAAAGTGAGGGAAACATCAATACAAAGGAAACATTAACATTCAAAGTTATTTGATTTTGCTTGCAGTTGTCACTTTACCGTTTGAATGCATAATCTTAGGTTTATCCATAACCAAGAGCACTTGCTTGATTACAGGAAATCACTAGATGCACTCTTTTTTATTTTATTTTTTTTTATTATTTTTTTTTTAATAAAATTCTTCTCAAGCTCCTGATTTATTATTTTTTTCAGGTGATGCTTTTACTATCATCCAACAGAACTAGCCAGCACTAGGTCTGTTCCTGTCATTCACTTTACTTACAAAGCAGAACATTTGAATGCTCTTTGTTTTGTCTAAATATAATGTTTTTATTTCTGCACTGTGGTTTCTGCGATGGCATCAAGTCCCAGGATGTCTGGCAAACAACTTCAATGCAGTTCTGTAGTCGTGGTTTGCATCTATTAAAAAAAAGGGCTGCCCAAAAATGGTGTCTCAGAAGCACAGTTGCAATGGGACTTACAAAAGTGATGGCCAATATATGCTAAGCCTCATATGCAAGTTCATGCCATTTCCAAAGCTGATTACTCAGGGAGAGAAATGTGACTGTTGGATTTGACTCTGTGGCCAAGTTGGCTTTGATCAGACAAATGTAAACAGGAATACTTGCATTAGTTCAAAAACACTTCATTGGAGGGAAATGGCCGACAGAGGAGCATCCAAATCCCACATCAGTGACTGACGTCCCTGAACAGGTATGTCCATCCATTATGGTTTACCCTCGTTTTCATTTTGTGTCAGAAACAAACAGTAGTACTGAACATCTTTTTCATTTCGCACATGCTAATTTGTCTCTTTAGGTGCTTGATTCTGCCCATATTTGTACTGTATATTAAAAACACTAGATATCCCAACAACACATCAACATCCTACCTGGAACAGTGTAAAAGCAGTCCAAGTGTAGCAAAGTTAAGTCTGGTCCTCTGAACGGTTTCTTCTTTGTTGAAACATTTCATCTTTTGTCCAAAAGACTTCTTCAGTCTGAGGAGCTGCAACAAACTCAGTCTTATAAATAGCACCTTCTCATAGTGGATCAACCAGTCTGCTGGTGACGTCTAAAATAAGTTTACATGCAAAAGGAAGACCATCAATCTAACAACTGATCATTAGTGCACAAGAGCACAGAGGACCTCACTCAACCTTGTAAGAATTATTAAACTTAAAATATAAATTACAGGAAAAAAGGCAAGAAAATAGAAATATTTGGTGTGTGTGTATGTTTGCAAACTACAGTGTTCTGCAAATGTCTAATTGAGCTACAGTTATCTTTAAAATATATGAAAAACTGAAAAATAATCCAAATATTTATTTAAAATGGAAACTAAAATTAAAGTGTGGCAGCTAAAAAGCAAGACAGAGTACAATTCCAACAAGCTAAAAGTTGAGTTATTTCTTAAACACCCTCAGACATGCTTGTCTGAATGTTTTTTGTTTACTTACAGAAATATATTTTAAAGCTTCCTGAAAGACCATCCAGTATTCTGCTATAAATGTTGCCTGTTCATTCTTCTTAATCTGGTGTCATGTTGTGTCATGGTGTCAGTACTGTTTATGTTTTGATAATCAACATATGGGTATTTAAGTTTGCTGTGTGCTGGGTAGTGAAATGTTCAAAAGCTGATGTGATATTCAGTCCATTTGAGTTCAAATAAACAATGAATCATGGGCAGGATTTAATGTGACACCCCCCACGTATGTTCTCTCATAGCACCAATGACTCTCTGCTGCCACTTTGCCATTGATGAGTGAGAATCCACTCGGCTCTCGTCTTATCAGTTCTTCTCAGGTGGAGGTGATTTTCCACTGTGACTTGCTGTCTGTGGGTGGGATCGTAACTGGTCAGTGTTTGAGCCACTCAGCCTGTTGTGCTCCTTAATCGTTCTATTATCAGACTTTAATTTCTTTAACTTATCCCAGCACTGCTTATAAGTCCAGGTGTAGCCATGCTGCATCGTCGTCGCTGATGTCTCTCTGTAAATGCATTCATTTCTTGTGGCTCCGTCCAGTTCACGCTGAATCCTAACATGGGCCAATAAAGTTAGGAAGGTCTGCACCTCATCATTAGTCCACAGCACTGTTTTTGAACCAGGAGGAAACTGGTTCAGATGTAGTTTGTGGTTTTGTTGGGCGGGTCGTCCACGGACAAATCTCTGCTGGCCATTCAATGGCTGCTGTCTGCAACGTCCAAATCAGCACCACGATGTGGTCCACTTGGAACCACAAACGAGGTGTTCTCATAAACAGGGCTGAGTGGGGGTGGGTGCCGGCAGCGGGCAGGTCCATAACTGTGCGGCGCCGTGCAGAGCCGATGAGAGCTGAGACAGTGTCAATGCAACAAACGACTTTCAAAGTTTCGGGTTCTGGACTGTCTGTATTTCAGAATGACTGGGTAATTTGTTTATAGCTTATTAAACCTTTGATTGCAATTAATTGTATTGCTGTTAAATTTTAATTCATGTCAAACTTATCAGTTTGAAAGTTTTTAAACTTTCACTCAATTTTTTATTTTTTTTAACAAAATAACTGGCTCCAATTGAGACTCATGTTTTCAGAAGGCAGACTTGAGGGTAAACGTTGGAAAGTGAGTGCAGAAGAGCAAAAGCTCAAGTTGAGAAGTGTGATATTAAAGTAATGAAGTTAATTATAACTTAAAATAATGCACTGAGTATTCAGACAAACAGGATCTGTAATCAAGTGATGAATACTGTGTTCAGCGTTTTAAAGGCAGAAATAAAGACAGCTGGTGAAAAGTTGCTATGAAAAGCTCATTTTAAAGCTGGCAGAGTGATGCAACCTGGAGCTAAACCCCACCAAGACCAAGGAGATGGTTTTGGACTTCAGAAAGCAGAGTGGGGACCACACTCCTCTGACCAGCTGCATGCCTCATCTGAACACAGTGGTTTCCTTCAAGTTTCTAGGAACCTATATCCCAAAGGACCTCACCTGGTCAAGCCAGCACAACACTGGTCAAAAAGGCCCAGCAGAGACTCCACCTCCTGCAGGTGCTGAGGAGGAATCATCTAGAGGAGAAACTGCTGGTGTCTTTTTTTACCGTTCCACTGTAGAGACGGAGCAGACACACTGTATCTGTGGTTTGATGCCTGCTCTGCTGCAGACAGGAAGACCCTGCAGTGGGTCAACAATACTGCAGTCAGGGTCATTGGTTGCCCTTTGATTATAGTGTGTCTCGGGCCTCGGCTGCCCACAATAAAAGGTCACTCTAAAATGTGCAGTTTTATTACACAGCACAATGTTGTCTTAGATCTTTGAGTTCCATTCATGAAAAATGGGAGCAAAAACAAGTGCTTATATATTTGCTTTAGTGTATGATGTTAAAAAAAGATTCTACTGTGGACTGAAACATACCAGGAATCTATTCACATGTGTCAACATCACACATTTGTCACCATTTACTGTAAATTAGATTATATTGTTTGAATGTGACCATGTGAATTATCAAATGTAATCCAAATAAAAACAACCACCAGACTTCTTCATGAATCAAGAATTAGACATAATCACGTTAATGAAAGCGTGTCTTGCGAGTCATCTTACCAGAATTGAGTTCGAAGTCATCGAGCAGTTTGTCCAGATCACATACAGCTGCCTTGAAGAAGCTGTCCATGCTGGGCTACAAGAAAAGACCCTCAATCGCTCAAATACCTACAAACAAAAAAAAACACGGGGGTTAAATATTAATTAAAGTCAACTTGTTTCAAATGTTGAACTATGTTTAGAGGTTTGGCATTAACTCAAAGTGGAGACGTTCAAAAATCTCCTGAAGGAGAGAAAACGCTGCTCAGTGACAAACTAGCCCACCATGACATCCACGTTCAAGCATTTTTCTGACAAATTAATGCAACAATGCTACAAAATAAAAATCTGATAAATACCAAGAATTTACATCAAACGTTTTGTCAGGAGAACATGCCATGTACCAAGCACACCTCACAGCGGTGTAAACAATTATTTGACGAGATGTTTGAAGCACGGAGTTCCTCTGCATGAGAGATGCAACAAACAGAACTGATGATCCCTTTCCTTCCACATACAAGTCTTCAGGTGCATAACGTGGTCAGTATTCTATATTAGTGGTCCACAAACAGCAGATCATGGTCTGGATTCAGATCCAAATGACGTCTCGACTGTTTTTGAATTTAAACAGAATGTACTGAAACGGTTCAAATGAGTCCACTTCCAAAGTGGATCCCTGCCATCTTATAACAGCTCTATTCTGAAGAACATCCAATTAATTTCACATTACATGGTTATTTTGGATGTACAGTAATATTAGGAAAGTCCTGCAGGATGTGACCTTGGATGTGCTACAGCTAGCTGCTGCTGGTGGTGTTTGTGCTAGTAAAAATAACTGTGTAATGAAAAACTGACGGTGATTTATAAAGTTTTATTAAAAAATATGTGTTTGCATCAACTGCTGTGAAATTTTGAGACAGAAGACAGCAGTAATCCTCTCCAGTCTTAGCTACATTTGGGAGTAGCTGTTAGCTTGTCAGACCTGTTGGACTAAAGCCATTTCTCCAAATTGAGTCCAGTCAAGAAACCCAGGAACTCACATAGGAACCCACTTCAAAACAGCCAGAATATCACTTTAAAGCTATTCAGTGGGTGGGTCCAATCAATCAGTCTTGCTTCTTATCCACAAGTTAAAGCTTACAGAACCTTCATACGAGGCATTATTTATGTTTCAGTGCATTGTGTTCACTTCATTGATTAATCTGGTATCTGAACCAGAACCAGTAAATAAACAACCAGTGTTTGACTTGAGACTAAACCGTTTTTAAACATGTTTGTTTTGCACTTAAAAGTCACAGATTAGATTGTATTTTGTTTTATTTGTCCTGTGTAAAAAATAACTTTGTTTAGAACACATGCAGTCTTTTAATTAAAGTGAAAATCTAAACGGGTGGTGCGGTTTAACCTGCATCGACAAACCAGCTTCAAAACAAGCATGTGATGTGAGCATGAATCACGTGAGGTTCATTTCAACATTTCTTGTCTTTCCTGAAACGTTTGGAGGTTTTTCAAACCTTTGGTCAAATTATAACTACCTGTCATCCTGAGCCGGACTAAACAGGTTCTTCTTCTCAAGGGCAACATCAAAACCTTGACTCGGTTTGCATCAGACATGCAGTGTCATACTGCCTACAGCTTCCCGTCAGAGACATGAAGAAGTAAAAAACAACTTACAAGAAGGAAAGAGGTTTGTTTTTAATTGCTGGCCACACACTTAGAAGATAAAGACTCAGAGAAACATTAACAGTTTGCTAAAACAACCTCTAAACAAAGTCCACATGAGGACGGAAGTTCTCTTTACTAAGAATAAAACCAACGAATGCTGATGAAGCACGTCTTTTAGAGTGGCTAAAAATAACTAAACAACTGAAGGAAAAGATTAAACACTTTCTATAAATAGCACAAGTTGACAACAGGATTCTGACTAAACAGGTTTTTCAAAAGGAAAGATCAGTTCCGTGAAAAACATTTTCAACACGGGATATATTTGGTAATAGAAAGGCCACAGTTAAAATACAGTGATGTATGGGTTAAAGACTGAATCTGTTTGAATGAACTCGAGTTTTATTTAGATTAGTTTGCTGCAGCTGAAGATTCTAAAAAAATATTTGACTAACAAAAGGTTTTGGTGTTGACTCAGTAGTTACAATGAAGAGTTAACATTTCTCTGAAAGAGGAAATCCACAGTTAACCACAACAACGTGGACTTTTTTCATTGCAAAAGAATCATCCAAGCAGTCTGAAGTGGGTTTCTGTGTAATGTTGTAAATCACAAACACAAAACCTGTTGTAGATAACTCCTATGAACAGCCTGAGTCCAGAGAAAGAGTTCACCTCCAACAGGATCAGTGGACTGCTGCCATCTTAGAAAGACTGACCTTCAAAATCTCATAACAGATCATCCATCCATTATTTAGCCGCTCCTTCCATTTTGGGTCACGGGGGTCGCCGGTGCCCATGCCCAGCAGTCACTGTGCGAGGGACGGGGTACACCCTGGACAAGTCGCAAGTCCATCACAGGGACAAATAGAGACAAACAACCATTCACTCTCTCACTCGCACCTAGAGACCATTTAGAGTTACCAATCAGTCTAACATGCATATTTTTGGTCTGTGGGAGGAAACTGGAGTACCCGGAGAAAACCTATGCATGCACGGAGAGAACATGCAAACTCCACCCAGACAGGTCTCCAGCTGGGATTTGATCCAGTGACCTTCTCATTGAGAGGCAACAACTCTCCCAACTGAGCCACCGTGCACTGAGAGACATAAAGGTTCATGAAATAACATATGCACGAACCAATATGACATTTAAAAAAATCTGATTAGTTTTAGTTTAAGAGCAATCTGCTGGTGAGACCAAATCAGTTCTGTTAGATGCAAATACTGTAGATCGCTCAAAATGCTATCTAAAACGGTAGGATATTTATTATGTTTACACAGAAACTCACTTCAAAATGACCAAACATTACCTTTAAACAGGAGATAAAGTAGATATTAGAAGTCAGATTCCAGGTACAGTATTGAGGCCAGGTTTAAAAAAAAAGGCTTAAAGTTTGTTATTTTACTGACTGGTACTTTTTGCAGTTTGGTCAATCAGTTTTGAATATCTAGTTATTCTTGGAATAGCTTATGTATATATGTCAGTGGTCAATAAGAAGCATATTTATAGCCATATTCATACACACTGAGATTAATGACCTAATATAAATTAAATGAGTTAAGTAGGAGGTGGGGTATTTAACAATAAAAAAGATTTAATCAGCACCCCAAAGATGTGTTTCTGGTTTTGTAGTTTTGTGACAAGCCATGTTAAGTTATGTGAAAAGTTTTAAAAAGCTTTATGCATTTGGATTGTGTTGTTAAATGCACTCTCTCATCAAACACAGCGTTCAGTGTTGTGCTTTGTGAAACTGTTTACATCCTCCTCCAGCTGTGTGTTGCACGTCAGGGCAACTGTTACAGTGGAAAATAACCAGGACACAAATGTTAAAGGTCTGCGAGTGATGTCACAAAACCTGACTACTCACAGAAATTATTTAACATCCATTATATCCTAGTTTCATTCTTCTTTTTCTTGGTTTCTTCGTATGAAACATTAACTACGTTTAATTTGGGGGCGCGACGAAGACAAGCAGATTTATGTTCAATCACCAAACAAGTGAACAACTCGTGTTTAAACTGGCAGGTGAAATTAGCGTCATTTCACCACAATATCACCCACTTCATGAGTGTAAAAACTGTACGACCCTCTGCAGATAACTAAGTTTAAACGCACACCTCCTTGTTAAGTTAAAGAAGCTGTAGCTAAAGTTAGCGTGCTCGGTGCTAGCAGGCTAATGTTGCTAACTCCCCCACCGTAGGAAAACCTGGTTTGTTGGTAATTTTTCCTACCTGAACGGGTTTAGTCCATGTTCCGGTTCAAAACAGGAGCGAACGTCGCCCGTGTCGTCGTATCATCCTCCATGCACTCAACAGAAGTTGCTCGGGCAGCTAGCTGCTGGATTAGTTTCACTTGAGAAGTGTAAATTCTTCACTCAGGCGGCCATCTTGGAGAGAGCGTTGGCGGTAAGGTCACAGGATCCGTCGCTCCTGCTTCAGGCTGGAAGCCGCTCTGAAAACAAGTTATTCCGGGGACTAAACTCTCGGAGAAATATCTGTGTGCTGTTATTGTATTTCTGCAAGGCAAGCACATTTATTTTACCCAAACACAGAATGATAATAGTAGGCAATACGTTAGAAAGTAGATGTGGCAGTAAAAATAAAATTTGGTTAAATATAAACAAAGAAAAAAGAGCAAAATAAGACACGAAAGATACAAAACCTGCTCTTGAGCAGTTCAGGTTTAAAGCATTCATTTCTATGACGAAGTATTCGAGTAAGAAGGGAGGCAACTTTGTAAACTTGAAAAGACCGAGCTGAACTTGAAGTAACCAAGGGAAGAGAAAAATTGTGGCAAGCCGTTAGAGCACATAATCAAAGCACACCTATCTAATTCCTTTCAAACAGGTAAATACTGTATTAGCATTTCTCCTGTGGGGGGAAAACAGTTTTATTACTCACAATAGAAATAAAGAATAGCAAAAAACCAATATTTTTTCTTCCAGCTTTTCCCTCTTCAGGGATCTCCACAGCGAGTCATCCTCCTCCATCTCACTCTGTCCTCTGCATCCTCTGTCCTCACTCCAACTACCTTCATGTCCTC
>JARVGS010000672.1:8884507-8895462 GCA_031762315.1 Hypsolebias antenori
ACTCCTACAGAACATCTCACCACTGTCCTGCTGTCCTCATACATGTCCTGTACCAGTCTAACATACTTCTCTGCCACCCCAGATTTCCTCATGCAATACCACACCACCTCCCTCAGCACTTTGTCATATGCTTTTTCTAAATCCACAAAGACACAATGAAGTTCTTTCTGACCCTCTCTGTGAGCGTCTCCAAGTAGGAGTTCTATTTCAAATATAAGACACTTGTTCTTGGAGCCAAAGGCTCAACACATATAAGTGCTGTCATGATTCTGATAGTAGATAAAACTATTGACATTCTGAAAGCTTGAATGTTTGTTCAAAAAATGGATAAATAGATGATAGATATCTGCTTTGGAAAGCCTTTCTGAATATTACATGATAAATTTGCCTAAAGAAAAATGAAAAGTACAACATTTGTGTTTTTTATCCATCCATCATCTTTTACCCGCTTCTTCCACTTTGAGTAGCGGAGGTCACTGGTGAATGTCCGGCGTGAGAAAGGCAAGGTACATTGTTCATTAAAAAATGTTATTTGCTCAAACACAAGTTAGCTACAACCTTAAACACAGATCATATAACATGTTGATTTTAAAGTGATTTTAAGTTTGTTTTTATATCCATATGTGGGGATTTCAAACTGATTTTTTTTTGTTTGGTGTAGTAGTTGTTTGTTTGTTCTTTAGCCTCAGTATTAAAATTTTGTCTTTCACGTTTAAGGGCAATTTAAAATTCTATCAACAACTAAATCTGAAGAAAACAAAGTACGTCTTGGACATAGTTGCTCTTACATTTTACAATAATATAAACTAAGTAAACTGCACCCAAATATAAAAACACCTTGGTTTGTTCATAGACTTCATGTAAAGATGGACAGGTCTTTGTCGTCGTTCAAACATGAAAACAAAATATTCTGTTTATAGGTGCTGCCTTGTTGTATTATGGCACAAATCTTTCTAAGATATTCACCAAACAGAACTAAATTAAAGATATTTCTTGGATGTCACTTTCATGACAGAGTTTTAAATCAATTTATTTTATTCTTATGACACCAATTAACAAGAAAGTCATTCCAGGCCACTGTATAAAAACATTCACACATACAGTATTAAAAAGTGGAATTAGTAAAAGTTTTTTTTTTTTTTTTTTTTAGACTGATTGCGCTAAATTGTCTCTAGGTGTGAGTGAGAGAGTGAATGGTTGTATGTCTCTGTGTCCCTGTGATGGACTGGAGACATGTCCAAGGTGTCCCCACCTCTAGCACAGTGACTGCTGGATATGGGCACCAGTGACACCCCACAACCTGAAAAGGAAGAAGCAGGTAACAGACAGGCGACAGTGGAAAGGAACAACTCCCTTTAACAAGAAGAAACCTTCATCAGATCCAGGATGGGCAGACACCTACCTCAACTGGCTGTGGTTAAAGAGGACTGGACAAAGGTGGAGACAAACAGAATGGCTGGTCCAGGTGTAGTTTGTATGAGAAGACAAAAGACTAAGTTTATGTTATGATAAGAAATGAGAACCTTGCAGATGATTTAGTCAAACCTCGAAAATAAACTGTTGTGTGATCTCATGGTTCAGGTTTGATTTATTTGTCATGTGCAAAATGAACACAAGGTCGTAATGAAATGCTTAGGACGAGAAGAACCATCTTAACTCACCAAAACAAAAGAGAACAATAAGAAACATTAAATCACAAAGCAAAAATATTAAGGGGGAGATATTATGGGGGAGTGGTGGCGCAGAGGTTAGAGACGGTGGGACTGTGATTGGGAGAGACTGTGATTGGGAGATTGCCGGTTCAAGCCCCGGTACCGACAACATCAAAAAATGTTGGTGGAAACAGTTGAAACACCCACACCTGCCTCCACCCTCATTCCCCCCACCCTGGGCCCCTAAGCAAGGCCCTTAACCCCCACCATCTGCTCCATCTGCTCCCTAAACAGGTCTCTCTTGAAAATGAGTTCTCGTGGCTCAACGAGACTACCTGGATAAAAAAAATAAATAAATAAAAAATAAACAGATACTAAAAAACATACTACTAACAAGAAAAAAATAAAAAAAATACTACTAACATACTAAAACACATAAAAAATATTATTAAGATACTTAAAAAAAAACTACTAAAATACTAAAAAACATAAAAATACATGTACTACTAAAATGCTAAAAACATAAAAAAAATACTACTAACATACTTTGTAAAATAAAAAATACTACTAAAATACTAAAAAACATAAAAATACTAGTAAAAAAACTAAAAACAAAAAATACTACTAACATACTAAAATACATAAAAAATACTACTAACATACTAAAAAACATTTTAATAAATAGTACTAACATACTAAAACAGAAAAATACTACTAAAATACAAAAAAAAAAATTAAAATACTACTAACATACTAAAAACAAAAAATACTACTATCATACTAAAAACATATTAATAAATACTACTAACATACTAAAAACATATAAAAATACTATTAAAATACTAAAAAATATTAAAAATACTACTAACATACTAAAAACATAAAAAAATACTACTAACATACTTTAAAAAAAATACTACTAAAATACTAAAAAAACAGATAAAAATACTACTAAAATACTAAAAAAAATTTAAAATACTACTAACATACTAAAAACATAAAAAATACTACTAACATACTAAAAACATATTAATAAATACTACTAACATACTAAAAACATAAAAAAACTATTAAAATACTAAAAAATATTAAAAATACTACTAACATACTAAAACATAAAAAATACTACTAACATACTTAAAAAAATACTACTAAAATACTAAAAAACATAAAAATACTACTAAAATACTAAAAAAACAAAAATATTCTACTAACATACTAAAAAACACAAAAAAATACTACTAACATAATAAAAAAACATATTAATAAATACTACTAACATACTAAAAACATTAAAAAAACTACTAACATACTAAAAACATATAAAAATACTACTAAAATACTAAAAACTATTAAAAATACTACTAACATACTAAAAACATAAAAAGTACTACTAAAATACTAAAAATACATATTAAAAATACTATGAAAATACTAAAAACATATTAAAAAATACTAACATACTAAAAAACATATTAAAAATATTACTAACATACTAAAAACATGTTAAAAATATTACTAACAGACTAAAAAAATATTAAAAATACTACTAAAATGAAAATAAAAACATTTAAAAATACTGCTAAAATACAAAAAAAAATATTAAAAATACTACTAAAATACTTAAAACCATATTAAAAAAATACTACTAACATACTAAAAACATATTAAAATACTACTAAAATACTAAAAAATACATATAAAAAACTACTAAAATACTAAAATTTAAAAAAAAAATACTACTAACATACTAAAAACATATTAAAAATACTACTAAAATACAAAATATACGTATCAAAAATACTACTAAATACTAAAATTTTTTTAAAACTACTAAAATACTAAAAACCATATTAAAAATATACTACTAACATACTAAAAACATGTTAAAAATATTACTAACAGACTAAAAACATATTAAAAAATACTACTAAAATGCAAAAAAAATTATAAAAAATATACTACTGAAATACTAAAAAACCTATTAAAAAATACAAATGCACTACTGAAATACTAAAAAAAACATAAAAAAACTACTAAAATACAAAAAATAAAAAACCCTAAACTAAAATAAAATAAATAAATAAATAAAACAAGGTACCAAAAGTGAAAAAGAAAAACATCTAGTGTGGTTCGGTTGGCTGTGAGGTTCTTTCAACATCATGGTTCTGTTCTGTTAGCGGCGTGGTCTTGTTATCAGGTCTGGTCAGCAGCTTGATGGTAATAATCACTCATGTGATGTGAGACGTCATGCTCAGAGTGTGTGCTGAGGATCTCAGCTACTATCACTTCTGATTGTGAATTGAATCATTTGTAAAAGTTTATAAACAGAAATACAGACTGAACTTGATAAAAAAAAGGCCTTTTCTTACTCTGTTCCTGTATTCTGGAACATTTTGCAACAACAGCAACTGAAGCTCAACCTTAATTTATATAGGGGATTTTAAAGTCAATTAAAATCAAAGCAAAAATGTTTTTTTTTTTTTTTTTTTAGTATTTTACCTTGTTTTATATGAAACGTTGATTTTTTTTATACACTACTTTATTTAAATTGCATTTTACTGTCGTTTAGTGTTGTCTGTACTTTATATGTCTGTCTAAAGCAGATCTCTCTTGCAAACAAGTCCTTGTGACTGAATGAGACTAAATAAATGTTGAATGATAAACATACATCATGGGATTACTTTTTGAGAGTTTCATTAAAATCTGGTCCAGTTGTTCATGAAGTGTTTTGCTGACAGATAGCTGACTCTAAATAGATACGTAATGGCAAATGTTGAAACAAATATCTAAAATTCCAATTATCCTAAATTGCAGGTCAGTTAGTATCATTGATGTGAACTGAGTTTTAGCCAAATAAACGTGTTTCACAAGTTTAGTTAGCAGTGGCAGCCACTTAGATTGACTCCATAAGTTAATCTGTTTTAGATAAATAAATATTACCTTTCTAGAGCTTAAGATATAGTCTTGTAAGACACACAGACACGGTCAAAAACACGACTGTTTGATCGTCCATGTTTTGTGTTTCATTTTCCTTCACGTCGTGCGGTTCTCGGTCTTCCCCGCCGGCAGGGGGCGCTGTGCTGCGGGAGCAGGGCGCTGCCTACTCCGTCCACTTTAAAACAAACTCGAAAGAAGTAGTCGAGGTCAGAGTCAGGGAAAGAAACAGGAAGAAGACGTTGTACTCGGCAACACAATGACTTCGACTAGGAGACTAGGCAAGGTAAATACAAATAAATCTGGACTAACTTTTCCGTAACACTTTCAGGGAGTGTGCGCGACGTGTTTCGACTCACTTTGTTGAGCTAGGCGCCCGCTGAGCCGAAGACAGCGGCCCCGGCTGTTGTCGCTCATGTCTCGGACAAAATGAAAGGAGAATGACGCCAGACTGACGGTGACTAAGGCGTAGTGAGTTGGAGGATGTAGAAAAAAGGCTCGGGTTCCGTGGTTCGGTGCTTTAAAACATCATGTCGTTAGTGGAAGGGTGAGCTCGGTGAAGCCGGCGGGTTGTTGGAGCCGCCGTGTCCGCGTGAAGACGCCCAGCTGCGGGGAGAACATGGAGACCACACCGGCCGCGGAGCAGCGACGTCACGTCTCGGCTGAGCCGGCGAATTAATAATCATCGATAGATGCCACGATTAGCTGATCAATCACCTCCAGGCTTTTCAGGCACAAACCAAACGAACCGATTAATTCCTCCGTAATCCTAACCAATCTGATTATAAACTGTGAGCCGGACATTTAAATAAGCATGTCATTTGTTGTAAAAATATGAGCATTTGTTTACTAAAATCATCATCAAATCATCATCATCATGTCTACATCGGGTTATATTTAATTCTGAAAGGTGGGGGGAACAAGCTGAAAACGAAACAAAAATCTAGTAAATTTAGCTTCAAAAATGAAACTAAACCATGAGGCCATATGTGGTTAAAGTCTGAACATTGATAGCTATTTTATTAAACACAGGTAAATGTAATAAACATTTGATATGTGTTATTACATATTAGAAAGTACTGGCTGATTAGGACAGTTTTTAAGCCTTTTTGTACTTAAAATCCACAAATATGTGTGGCTTTAATATCATAGTAGAAGGAAGTTGATGTAAAATCAAACCGGCTTTGAATGAATGCTCATCACCCACCGCCTTGTCTGCTGAACATTTAAACCATAATCTTGGTTGATCTATTAACACTCTTGAGTGTTGGGGGTGACTTTCGGCTTCTAACATGCCCAGTTTTAGCTCATTACAGTACCTGTTAAATGTATGTCAGAGATGTTTTATCTAAAGTTGACTAGCCTTGGCGGCCATATTGAATCAAGGTGACTCCAAAAGTTAATCTGATAGTTTGATCAAAATCTACACTGATCCATGACATATTTTGCTAACGGACACACAAAAGTACAGACATTAATTACATGATTACCTTTCTTTCATATAGGCAGGTGATATTACACACTTATGTTACGTTTAAGTTGCTTTTTAGAACAATATTCACTAGAACAATACTAATTTAAAATAACTGAGAACCTAGTAAAGCTGACATGATTATGTTTATTTTTGTTCATCTATATCAGAACAGTGAGTTTCTTTAATAGCAGGACTAAATTAACTAAACCTGTTTACTGTCAGTCAGTCAAATTGTTAAAATTATTCATTTTACTTTATGTTTTGTTTAAGCAAACACCAGGAACATTGGGGGGGGGGGTGACAGAAATGTTAGTGTCATTCATTCAACCTTTATTTATACAGGTTAGTTCCCATTGAGCCTCGAGGACTCATAAGAGAGACCATGTGTCAACATGTCTCAGTGATGTGATGATAAAATGTTTGAACATTCATAGGTTCTGTCTGATATGTACGTTTTAGGTTTTGGATGTTTGTTTTAGAGCAGGGGCGTCAAACTCACTTACAAAAGGGGCCCAAAATTAAAACCTTTTTTCAAACTAGGGGCCAGTTTCAGACTCTACATTAACTCAAATCACATACACAACATCTTTTCTGAGTTGCAGGTTCCTCAACAAAAACTTGATTGAGCTCATTTGATGTTCTCTGATGCACTTTTAATATCATAATCAAATATTACTGAAAATAAAAGTGACATAAGTGTTTTACATTTAAAATAACATCTTGGGTGCCAGATCAGATGTCAACGAGGGCCACATCCGGCCCCCGAGCCTTGAGTTTGACATGTGTATTTTAGAGGGTCGTACAGAACAATATAAATGTTGCTGCTCATATTTTAAATGGATGTAAAGATCAGTGGATGTTTAATGTATTCACAACCCAAGTTTCATGTTTTTCTGAAGTTTCCTGATGTTTGTCAAAGGTCTTCTCGTCTCGTTGTTTCACTTTCATCTCCACACGTTCAGTTTTGATTTATTGTTCAGCTGAACATTCCAGAGCTTCTGCCTTCAGGAAATTTCCTTGTGAAAACATTTGTCACCACTTCACAAATTTCCCCCAAAATCAGGTTTTACAGTTCAGGTGAAGTACAGCAGACAGCTGGAAGCAGACCTGGTGCTGATCAGCTGGAGCGGAGCTCTGCAGACTGTGGCTCTTGGGCCACAGCAGGGCCACATCGCTCCCTCTGCAGTGGGTCCTTGTGGCTTTGGCCAAAAGTGACAAAAGCTCATTTTGGGTTTCATAACAATAACAGAAAAGGTAGTTTTAGTAAATTTATTGTAATTTTTTTGTCAATATGAGTAATAATTCACACTGAAGCCCAGCAGAAAACAACGCTTAAATGGTGTACTTTCCCAAGCATTTCACAAATACATCTTTAAAATAAGGGATTCAGCAAAAGTACGGCAAGTCAGTGGGATAAAGTTTACTTTTGAATAAAACATAATAAAAGCTGAGGTAAATTAAGATTTCAGTTTTTACTTTAAAACTCAGCAAGTCACAATGAGCCTCCTGAGGCCCTGCGTCCACATATGGGGACGTTACATTTTGACTTTGCTGCATTTTATACTTCACTCTGTTCAATAGTGTTTCAGACTTTGTTAATGTGTTATGTTGTAAAATAAGCCCATTGTCTCCATCTGAGGACTTTTTTTTTAACAAAAGTATGTCATAACCATGTAACAAAATACAACTTCCTGTTCAAAGAAGAACCTTTATACACAGTCAGGTCCATCTAATCATAAATATCTAGGAGATATGAAAAATGCATCACAAACCAGAGCTCAGGTCTCAGGAGGTTAAATATCTGACAAACTGGCCCAAGTTTTAACACTTCAACTATATGTGCCTTAATGTGTGTTACAAAGTGATTTTTGCCCAAATAAAGAACAGACTCCTGTAGAAATAGGAACACTTTTTTGTTTGTCCAGGTTTGATGGGAGTGATCAACATCATCTTAGTATTTTAATGTGAATTGAAAATATTTAATTAATAAAACAAGATGTAAATTCTTGTAGAGAAGAGAACGGTGCGGATAAAACCGTGTAAAGACTTGTTTTGTCTTCTGAAGCACAGTTCACTGAAAGGATCCATACAAGGCTGCAGGATTCACGTCACAGTGAATGAACAGGAACTCCAAATAACTGAAGTCTTGTTCTGTTGCAGGAGCTCGAGGACATCCGCAAATCTGAAACGAGGTTTTTCCGCAACATTCAAGTGGACGAGTCAAACCTTTTAAACTGGCAAGGCCTCATCGTTCCTGTAAGTACTGAACGGCTGACCTCGCTCCACCCCTCCGTTTGTTCCTGAAGCTCTTTGGCTTTCACTTTTGCTTGAAAGGTAATAAGATCGTAGGTGGTTGTTTAATTTACAGCAGATGACTGCATGATGGTGATAAAATGAGAAAGCAACGACTCCTGTTGGCTCAGGATTTGATTTGCACCATTATGAGATTCTGCTTACCTCAGTTAAAAGTCCTTTTCCTCTGCCACAGTTCACCCGTCTGCTCTGTGGTCACCTTCACTGTGCATTCTGCCATCAAATAGATCCCAGAGCTGTAGAGTTGGAGCTCTGTAGATGCTCACACTCCCGTCTCTCTTCAGGACTCTCCTCCATATGACAAAGGAGCATTTCGGATCGAGATCGTCTTCCCTGCAGAGTACCCCTTCAAGCCCCCAAAGATCACCTTCAAGACAAAGATCTACCATCCCAACATCGACGAGAAGGGCCAGGTGTGCCTGCCCATCATCAGTGTGGAAAACTGGAAGCCAGCCACTAGAACTTCCCAAGGTGAGCGAGCTGAAGCTGCTCTTTACTGGGGACTGTGTTTAACGCTGTTTCTAAGCCCTTGTTTGGTTTCTCCTCTCCTGCAGTGATTCAGTGTCTCATTGCTCTGGTAAGTTCTCCTCAGCCGGACCACCCGCTGAGGGCGGACCTGGCAGAGGAATACACCAAAGACCGACTAAAATTCATGAAGAACGCCGAGGAGTTCACTAAGAAACACAGTGAAAAGCGTCCCATAGACTGACGACACATCTTCGACATGCCACTGTCAGCCTCCTGTCTGTTTCCTGGTTATGAAGGCCCCATTCACAGAAATGCCCTGTTCTTGTGTACATGCAATGTTTAGTACTCTCCAATCAATGTTTAACAGAGGTTTGTGTTTCTGTTTCACTTTGCCAAAAGAAAACAATCAGGACTTTTTGGGAGTGTTCAGGTTTGGCCTCTAGGTGTCAACCTTTTGGTTGTTTTTCCACTTTCTACTGATTTGTTTTTAGGAAAAATAAGAAAATGATCAGAGGTGGAATTCTGGACAATAAAAGTGCTTTCAGATTAACTAAATGTTGAATGTTCTCTCAGTTGAATCATTAGCTGATGCTGTTCCATTTACAGATTTTTATAGTTCCAGGTAAGAGCATCTAATGCTGTTTTATCTTTTGACATTTTCTTTTGAAGCACCAAATTCTGTGAAATAACCTGTTTCAGTACACTTTGTTACTGATAAACCCACATGTAAACAGAAATTATTAAAAAATACAATGTCCTTTAAAGCATTAGTTTGTGGTTAAAGAAAAGATTTGTTCTAAATACTGTATTTAAAAAAGTCCCACCTCAGTCGGCCTCACAGTAAAAACTGTCAGGAGAGCTGTAAGCTTCATGTGCATGTAGAAAAGGATACGGTTTATTAACAGTATGTGATTTTAGTTGAAAACAATTTGCAGATGAAACCAGATGTTTCCATACACAGCTTATAATCTTTTTTTCCCTTTGGTTAAACTAAACCTTTCCTCTTAGTTAATCAGGATTTCCAAAGTTATTTTTAATTGTTAGATGTCTGAATAATGTATTTTACAGAATTTACTTTCTTCACAGTCACAAGTTGACATCCATTCTCTTAGTGTTATTGCGTGTAAGCTGTCGGACAAAGGTTTTGGGTTTCAGCAGCGTCTTCTTGAGCTCTTCAGTTTTCAGGTTTAAAATGCATTCACAGGTATGTCCAGATGTTTTCGAGTAACCAATCGAAAGCTTCCAAAGACATGACATCATCATCTGGGCTTTCCCAAAGAGTTCTAAGGAAAAATAATCTTGGATGTGTTAATTTTTTTCTTCCTGTCATAGGCCCACCTTCTTTAACCTCTGCTGTATGCAAACATCTGGTTTCAACTAGTTCTGGAGTAGTAGTAAAAACACTTTCTGTATATTATTCGGTTTGCCAGAAAACAAAAGGCAAATGTTATTGTAGCTTTGTGCTCAGGTTGTTCAGCTGCTTTGCAAACCTGTTCCTAGTGTTTCTGAAATTTACTGAAACTGTCAGCACTTAGAGAAAATTACACATCTAGGAACAAGACCGCTGGATATTTCACATCCACTTCCACTTAATAATGACCGGAGGAAAGATGAGAAGGGAAACACTGCAGTTGCAGCCGTAAAACTCAATGTTCTTTATTTACCTCATAGGTCAAAACTCCAATGTTAGGTAAGGATTATTGATGCCTGCAAACTGAAACAGAAGCTGTTGGAGCTCCTTTACTGCTGGCTTTAAAATTATTTTTATTTTTTCAGGAACAAGGCTGTTAAGATGTTTAAAAGTCTGTTTCATAAAATTAAAAATGCATAAAGCCTTTAAAACAAATTCACATTTGGATTTTCAGATGGGCCACTTATTTGTAAAACAAGATGACAAGTTTTAAAGCAGATCGGCCCCAAACATTTCAACAGTAGGAAAGTTGGGACGGAATCAAAACATGCAGGTGAAACTGGGCAGCCTTTACGTAGTTTTATGAAATGAGCACAAAATTAGGTTTAAACTGTTTTTGACATTAACTTAAAGGTCCACTGACATGATGTTTGAACTTTGCATAAAATGGCACAACATATATATCTTGTATCATTCAACT
>JARVGS010000672.1:8918297-8937311 GCA_031762315.1 Hypsolebias antenori
AAATCACTTTTAAATCAAATTTTCATATATTTATCATTTGCTTGTAAAAAAAGAAAATAGTTGAATGATACAACATACATATGTTGTGCCACTGTATGCAAAGTTCAAACATCATGTCAGTGGACCTTTAAGTAGTGACTGATGTTGTGTGAGGTAATATATAAAAAGAGGGAGCTGGTGCCTATTTTTGGTAGTTACTGAGAAGCGGGAGACCCCCTGGACAGGTCACCAGTTCATCACAGGACCACATAGAAAGTTAGAAACAAATGAGACAGGTGATTCATGCAAACAATCTTACCTTGTGATCATTCAGAGTAACTAATTAACCTATCATGCATGTTTTTGGTTTGTGGGAGAAAACTGGAAAAGTCACGGGTGCACAGGAAGATTGTGCAAACCACTACACTGCCATGCTACCTCCGACATTAATGTTAAAATTTACAAAATAGCATTTGCACAGAACACTGACACATCTATATTTCTCAGAACTGAAGCTGTTCACGGGCTTTTCACAGCAACAAAGATATTAGTTGTTCCTCAGCTTTCGACAGAACACTGCATCAAAAGAACTGAACTATTGCTTTATAGCAGTTTTGCCCAATCCTGGTTCTCAAGGGCCACTGTCCTGCATGTTTTAGATATTTCCCTGCTCTTGGCAGGTGTGTGGCACAGGGGCTGCACAGCTGCAGAAAGGAAAGCTCTGCAGAGTGGTGAAGGCTGCACAGAAAACTGTTGGAGTCAGTCTCCCCACCATCACAAACATCTACATCTCTGGATGCAGGAAGACACATGCACAGATTGGTTCTACATTGCCCGTTCGGGTGGAGTAATTTATCTGCGTGGTCTGAAGCTGACAGGTGGAGGCGTGCGGCCGTGTCTGCGCATCTGAAGGATTACACTGCATATTTTTCAACCCGCCTGACAAAGAGTGACTGTAAAACTATTAACCAAATAAAGCTATAATTTTTAACAAAACTTCTTAATATCACATCGGAGCTGGTTTTGTCTTGAACTTTTTTGAATTCACATCAGAGCTGTTCCTTCACAATTCAGCTTCTGCTCTTAAAAATAAATCACCGCCCCTAAAAGTTTAAAGTCATGGGCAATTTTATTTATAAACCTTTGTAAAATACACCAGAATGCAGGAAATGGCATCTGCTTTATGCAAAAATTCTCTGGGGTAGGACCTTCAGCCTGGGGCGATGCCGGGGGGCGGGGGCCCATATGACTCCGGGGAACATGCTTTTTTTTGCCGCAGGGATTAGTTTTGTTTATTCCCCCCCACCAGTCTCATTTTGTCGCGTGCATTCCAGCAGTCGTTTGCTCGTATCTCTCAGGCTTACAACTAATAAAGTTATATGTCTGTCTTGTCGTTTTGGGAGCCATGCTTGAACCGTGTCACTCCCCTCTGCTGCTGAGACGATAAATAAATAACTCTGACACCTCCACTGCTGTTTTTATGACGCTCTGAACATCACTCACAGCACGCACACAACAAAGAGTATAAACTCAAAGCGAGAGCGACACCTGCCTCCTCTTTCCTCTTTCACATTGACAAAATGTTTTAGTTTTATTGATGAGTTTGTCAAAGCACAATTTTGATTTTTTTTTTTGTAAATACAGAAGTAATGTTTAATAAATGTTAGACTATTATTATTTGATAACAAAATATATTTTATGCCATTAAACAACTTTGGTTATTATCTTGTGAGTATGCGTATCCCCCACAGCCGGTCCACCCGCTATTTTCGTTCCGGCATACATTGGTTTACAAATTAGCCCTGGTCCAAAGGTTTAGTTTTAGTCTCATTTGACCACAGCAACTTTTCACTTATGATCTCCAACATGCATTTTAGCAAATTCCAAAAAGTCTGTCATTTATTTCTTTAAACAACGTTCTTTTCCTGTCACTTTTTCAAAGGCCCTGGGGGCCTCAGCAGGTTAAATCAGAACAACTCACTTGATGCTGCTGGAGGACATCACCAATATTTGAAGCAGTGTATTTTTGTGGATCACAGCGTCCTTCTGACACATAATGATGCCTGTTTTCAAATCTGATTCAGAGTCATAGGTCATGTTTTTGGAACTCTGCGCTGTTTCAGGTTTAAACTCCCTGAGCTCATATAGATTTTGCACAGATGAATGTTATTTTGCTAATTCTGTAGCTTCTCAATGTGCGGTAATGGTTGGAGTGAAAAGGCAAAAGAATTGGCTAATACAGTAGTCCCTTGATACTTTGCGGTTCGACTTTTGCGGACTCATGCAGGTTTTCAATATAAAATTGTACACGACACACGGTTGGCTGATTGATGGAAGTCGACCAACCAGAGCATTGTGCTGAGGGGCGGACTGGCCATCGAGAGCACCAGGACATTTTCTGGTGGCCTGGCCACTCAGTGATTGTCGAGGGGCCCCCTCCTTTCTTTTTCTGAGGCTGTCTGTCACAGCAGAGACAGATAAAGAGAAAGGAGGGGTGGGGGGTAGGGTCTGTCTTTCCCCATCGCCACTGCTCAGGGAGCTTCAGTGAGGCGGATACCTGAATGAGCGACGTGGATTGTTTATTTAAAATAATCAGGCGCGACCCAAACTGAGCCTTTGGTCCAGCCCCTCGGCGATCACTGAGTAGGCCAGGCCACCGGGAAATGTCCTGGTGCTCCTGATGGCCAGACCACCCCCGGGCTCAGTAACCACAGCATCAGTCTGTCTGCTCTCGTTCGGTGTGCTCTTTTAGAGTGCTTAGAGTTTAGAATAGGGGTGCCCAAACATTTTCCCTGAGAGGGCCAAATTTAAAATCTATCAGAGGGCATGGGCCAAATGCAACAATATAATACATGAAATGCACATACTTCTTTCAGCAAAGTCCATTTATTTATTATAGTTATTTAACCTTCCATTCTGTATAAAGAACATTACAGAACAGGCTGCGTTGGTGGTGGTGGGGGATCTGGGGATCCTCCCCCAGAAATTTTTAAATAAAATAGGTGCCATTTCCTGCATTTTGTTGTGTTTTACAAAGGTTTATTACAGTATAGATTAACATGAAACAAAAGATGTAAACTCATTATTGAAATATCTGACTGCAAAGCTGCAGCTCTGCATGTAAGGAGCGTTTGCTTCAGGACAAATTGAGGTTGCTGATTGGTCATGATGGATTGATTGACAGGTGGTGTGACTTGTGCAAAATAAAGTAATAGATTTTACTGGCCTGTTTGAAATTGTCGTCATTTATTCCATATTCAATATTTTGGTGAATCTAAGGTTTGAGAAATGTTTCCTTACAAAATCCTAATGATGTTTTATTTTTCAGGGGTGCTGAGTTTAAATTTAGGGGTGCTTGAGCAGCCCCAAAAAGAGGCTAAAATCACTACTGAAGCCAGTTCATATTTATAATTCAGGCAATTTTTAAACTCTTTTATTTTAAACTCATTTATAAGTGTATTAGTGCAGGATCAAAGGGAAATGTTTCTCAGTGGCAGGAAGCTGTAGGAAGTCTGTCAAAATAAAATATACATTAGTAAAATTAAATAATGTAATGCACAAAATAGCCACTCCAGCTGTATGGTGCCATTTAGGGAGTCATTTGGCTGACTTTCCATTTAACATTAACATTAAAGTCAGAATGACTGAGTGCAAACACACTGACACTTCAAAGGAAATTTTAATATAATGAGGACAGCTTGGCGGGCCAACTCAAATGGCTTGGCAGGCCAACTTTGGCCCGTGGCCCCCACTTTGGGCACCCCTAGTTTAGAACATTGTTAATAACATTGCAAGAGCATGGGAAGGCTTTATAAAGCCTTAATATATACAGTATATAAATATTAAAATAAATATAATGTCCCTACTTCACGGATTTTCACGTATCGCGGGGGTGTCTGGATCGTAACTATTGGGATAAGTGAGGGACTACTGTATTTAGTTTTAGACTGTTTAATTTATTGACAACAAGTTCTCTCACCCTCAAGTATCTTTTGTGGAATTACTACTTACTGTGTAATCAAAATATAAATCTAATTAACCCCAGACTGAAAGGCAACAAAAGAGAAAGATTACCAAGGAGGTGAATACTTTGGTATCCCATGATCCAGAAGACATAAAAATCAGCTTCAGGAGTTTCATGAATAAAAGGTAAATGACTAAATCAATAAATGATATACTAAATATGATGAGCATAATTGGGGTTCACTTCTAAAAGATACAAATGTAGATATGAATTCAAAGTACAAATGTGATGGTGAGGAACGGTTCTGGGCTGGTTGGACGTGTGTGTTGACGTATTACTCACTCGTATGGAATACTCCTGAACACGATGTAATCCAGCAGTGAGATCTGCTCTGCTATCTCCATGGCCGACAGAGACTCAAAACACTCCACTTTTGGACTCTCCGCCTCAAAAACGCACACACACAAAGACACACACAGGCTGATTGTGGAGAATAAAACAACAACATCCCCCAAAAAAATACCAGAAAGAAGTACAAAATGGCACAAACAACTCCACATGTTGGGGAAACACTGACTGAGGAACGTGACACAGAACTGACAACACTACAGTTGGTGTTTTAATTTGGGGGATGATTAGTCACAACAACATTAGTCTTACCACAATGAAGTGAAGGAGAGGGCAGCTTTTCTGTTCCACAACCAGGAAATAAATCATTTTAAACTTTTGCTAAAAAAAAAAAAAATCTTTGTTCATTTGTTCAGTACAAGTACTAAAGTATTCAGACCCCTTCGGTTTTGCAACTTTACTATGGCTCAGTCTGCTGATACAGTTGATCTATACTTAGTATCTCATAATGACAAAGAATAAATGGCAAATGGCCTGTACTTATGTAGCACTTTCTATCTGACCAACATACTCCAAGTGCTTTACAACACAATCTGTGCCTCATTTACCCATTCATACAGCACTCTACTAGATCTATACAAAGACTAATCAGTGCTTTATCACATTCATGCACTGATGGGACACACATCAGAGGCAATGAGGTGTTCAATGTCTTGTCCAGGGACACTTCAACACGTGACTGCTGCTGGAATCAAATCCCCAACTCTCCCACTGGACGATGACTGCTCTAAGCACTCAGCCACAGCCACCCCATAAGGAAAGTTTGTTAAAGAGAAACTAAATCATCACATTTGCATCAGTATTCAGACCCTTTACTGAGTCCTGAGGTGAAGCACCTTTAGCAACAGGTCAGATGCAACAAACTTTGTAGACCGGACTGTGGGATTTCTGCCATTCTTTTTTGTACATCCTCTCATCCTCTGTCTGGTTGGATGAGACTGTTTGTGTACCACCACTTTCAGACCTCTCAGAGGTATTTGAAATTGTTTATGTTGGGGTTCGAGCTGAATCACTTGCAGACATTCATAAGTTGTCACTAATGGCATTTTTTGTACTGTAAGGTCCAGCCTGACCTGGCATGGGTTCAAACCCAGGTTCTGCATATTTGCATATGGCGTCATGGCCCACTTCCAGCCCGATTCCTGCAACCCAGAGACCTGGGGTTCCATTTGGGCCAGGCTGTTGGGGCCTATTTTACATCAACAATATCTAATCTCTTGGCACTCCTTCTCTCGCTCTGTTTTTACTGCTCTTGAATTTCACAGAGAACAAAGAGAGGTAGAACGAGCTTGATGTCAGTTGTTTTACCACAGACAATATGACATCACGTTTTTGATGTGATGATCCCCACCCACATCGAGGCAGCTCTCTCAGAGCAAACACAACCATGGCTGGGGTAGAGTGTTATTGAAGATATCTGTGTACTTTGGTCTGTTTGGCTTTCTGTCACCCTGACTGGTCTTCCAGCAGCTTAAAAACACCTCCACATCAAGATGCTGCCGCCACCATGCTTTACAGCTGGGTGGTGTTCTGTTAGGCAATGGCAAGTGGTTTCCTCCTGACATAAAGTTTAGAACTGAGGTCCAGTCTCTGTTTAATCAGAATCCTGTTTCTGAAGCAGCTTTCAAGTGCCTCACACGGAGGAGACGTCCATGTAAACATTGCCATAAGGCCAGTGGAGGTCTGCAGTTCAGAGTGTCCTTCTGGAAATTTGTATAATCTCTACAAGGATCTCTGAAGCTTGGCGTGACTATCAAGAGCCCTTTCTCACTAAGATTATTCGCACTAAATTTTTAGTGTGTTCAGGCATTTAGATAACTCCTGGTTGTGCCAAACTTCTTCCAGCTGAGATTTATGGAAGTCACTGAGCTCTTCAGTGCCAGAGAACTCTCTTACAGCCTTCCCCAGATCTGCCTGAGTTCTGCAGGCTGTTCCTTTGATTTTGCTCCGACGTGTTTTCAACACAAGGGTCTTTTATAGAGAGACGTGGGACTTTCCAAATCACGTCCAATTAATTTAAATGAGCAAACATGAACCTCAGTCGAGCGATCAAGAGCTAAATTTCAAGTGTTGCATGTGGTCTGAATACTTATGCAATTATGAAATTTCTGTTTTTCTTTATTTTAATACTATCACAAAATGTGTAACTGATAATAATAAGGAATTATTTTTAACATTAGCATTAGGATAGAACACAACAAAACTGGTATAAGTGAAGAGTGTCTGAATACTTTCTGAAACTACTGTGTACTGTACACAGTACTGCAATACTGACCATTTGTAGAATGTCTTCAATCCTCAGCAGAGTGTCATCCTGATCTTCCAAAGAAAGGGCACTGGAGAGAGAACAGATTGTTACACTGCAGAGCTACCAGCACGAGGTTTTATTTTGTAGACTGAGGAAATATAAAACCAGAACATCTTGCTCCCAGTCATTTTCAACCAAGTGTTTTATTACCGCGCAGTCTCAGTCTGAGCTCCTGTAGCACATATTTACCAGCAGGAGCTCGTGGATGTTTCAATGTGTACCTTAAAAGGTTGGTTGCTGCTTTCCTCTCTTGGGACAGCAGGTCGGGGTCTCGCAGCACCTCCTCCAGGAGGCTAATAACCCCCGTCTTTAGCTCACCATTCATTTCAAAATCCTGGTGAAGAAAAACAGTTTTACACATTTGAGGGTCTGCAGCCAGACTAAAGAAACAACCAGAGGACATGTAGATAAATCTGTTTTAACCATTAAAATATGTTAATTCATGAGTTATTTGACTTGTTTTTAAACAAATTATTTTTTTTTGTTCTATAGTAACTTAAATTAGTTTTTTTTTTGCACTGCCACACAGCTCAAAGTGGCGCCCTCTCGTGCTGAAAAAAGTAAACTGCACAGCAAAATCAAAAAATAAAAAAGTATTTTTGCACAGCAAAAAAAAATACGTAAACTTCTAATGTGATACAAGGTGGTAGGCCTTTTGTGATAAACAATAAATCAATTAATCATATGATAAATTAAAATTATCAACCTCATTTTCATTTATCAGCTTAATCATTTCTTCATGTCTCTATCTTTCTACTGAAGACACTAAATGACAAAAGTCTCAACTCTGGTGCTCTTCACTGACCGCTCCCTTTCTTTTTTTTTCCTCTTAAAAAAAATAGTTTTAATTATCCAAAATCACATTTTTGGATCTTTAAAAGCAGCTAAGCTGAGAAGCTAAACTACGAGCCAAGCTAACAGTCCGACCTCGGGGAAAAAAACCTCTGTCTCGTCAAAGCTCCAGAATTCACGGTTGAAACCCGTGCCCTCGTGTAAATTGTTTTTCTCTGAAAAAAAAAGAAAAAAAAAAAAAAAGCTGAGAACCTGTTTACTGATTTTTTATTAAATGCTTTGTGTGAAAATGCTATGCTAAAGAGCTCAAACCACACCAAGCATACACCATTTTGAGAACCGAAGAGAAACAGCCCATGTCACGTCAAGGGGCCTCCCGCCCATTTTTCATAAAGAGACATGCTGTTCGCTCCCTCACTATCCATCCTTCGGTCCAAACATTCTCATACTGCCATCCAGTGGTCAAAAACAGTTACTACACATAAAACAAATGACAAACATTTTTTCTTAAATTTAACAATACAGTAATTACTAATTATCGTCAAATTTCAAACAATATTATCGTTTATCGCAATAATTTCTGAGACAAAATCACCCAGCAAAATTTGTTATTGTGACAGGCCTACAAGGTGGGACAAAAACAAAATGCAATAGAAAAATCCAAACATATGCATGTTTAAATATTTATTTTACCTACAGCCATAAAAGACAGGTCACAATGTATATGCCTGTTTGTTGGTTTGTTTGTTAGCAAAATATCTCATGAACCACACCACTTTTAATGAACATCTACAACTGATTACAGGTAGTCCTCGGTTTACGTTCGAGTTTCGTTCCTACGCATTGAACGTAACCCGATTTGAACGTAACTCGGAATTGATCGCACATGGCGATCGTTAGTCTGGATTTTGCCCGTATGTCGCGAAAATACATGTAAATGTATGCTAACGCTGCGCCGCACACCCATTTATCGACACAGAACTTTATTTACAAACAGTCAGCTAACACATTACACCACACATTCATCTATAAACACATATAAACACATTATAAAAGTGTGTGCGCAATGACGTAAAGACACATTTAGACCGTAACTGGACTTCACTGTTTTCAACGGGGGTCGAACGTAAGTCCGGATTTTCATAAACCGAGGACCACCTGTATTTTTAGTGATAATTTTATTCAAGCTGGTTGCCGCTTCTAATCAACACAAAATCACCTACAACTCAATCAGTTGGACAAAGATGGAGCTCAAGTCTGGTATGGTAGTAGCTGAGAGTCAGCCCCAACACACTCCAACTGATCTTAGTCTGAAATCTTAACATTCAAGGTGATGTGTTCCTTCAAGAAATGCCAATTTTATTTATCGAATAAAATAATTGTTTAACTTGTAAACAATGATCTGCAGTGTTTGACAATAATCTAATACTTTTTACAATTATTACTGTGTGTTTATACATATAACTTTAGACATGCTGAATTTGTGGTACAAACTGATCAAACAGATTAATTGTGATGTAATTATTGAATCATTTCATTCATAAATGAAAGCATCTTTCTTTGAAGAACGGCGTGTTGCCCACTGCTTTGAACGTCAAGGTTTTAAACAAATCTTGATCAGTTTGTTAGCGCTCGCTCACAGTATGTGTTGAGGATGACTCTCAACTACCACCTCATCAAATGGTAGCTCAGTATCTCCAAAAAGATAATCAGTTCTCTATTATTTTCAGGACGTTTCATTAAAAAAAAAAAAATCAACTAATGACTCATGATATTTTACAAACAGACACTGATAAATGTCTGTTTGTAAAATGAAATGATAATTTCATCGAGGCAGTTAAAAAAAAGTTGCAAAAAAAATGTACTTTTATGAGATTATTTTTTTAAACCAACGTGGTCTTTTACACCCATCAACCAGGGCCACAGTTTATCACAGACCCAAACCCCATGTTTATTTTCAGGCAACAACAAAGATGGCACCTTATATAATCTTAAATAATAATGATGGTTCTCTCTGAGTCCTCGGGGAAGAGGCTGACCTTTCAGTTTGCTTCCTGGGTGGAGGAAAGGCACGCAGTGCAAAGAGCACCTCTGTCAGGGAGAGGAATGATGGGAGAAGAGATGCAAGAAAACACCAGGTTCTTTAAGGTGGGCTCGACAAGGGTGGGGGTCCTGTCTCCTCCAACCTGAAGTGTCAACACAAGTAACAACTCCTTGTACAGCCTCTAGTTTTATTAATACTGCAGCCATATGTGGGACAGAACCCTCTTAAACCCCAGGTTCAGGGGATAACTTTCTATATTCCTTATGTTGCTAACTGGAATAATCACCACCATCTCTGAACAACACTGGCAAACACACTTTATTAATTACCATAAATGTGGAAAAACTTGCACAGGTAAAAAAATAAAACTATATTAACTAGAGAAATTGCATTTCCTGCAAATATGCAGTGTGAATGCTTATTGCTGAAGAATTTGCAGCAAAAACAGCTGAAAGCAGCTAAAAAAAAATTCTGAATTGTAGATGAAATGGAAGAACAAGCCTAAACTGGCAGAAGAAAGCAGAAAGAACACATATTTGATGAATTAGATTTAAATAAGCAGAAATGAGCACAAAAACTAGGAAATTAGCTAAAACAGCTGAAATTAGCAAAAAACTAAACAAACAACAACAACAACAAAAACAGCTGAAAAGTATCAGAAAAGGCAGAAAGAACCTTAAACTACCAGAAGGAATTGGAGAAAGCTGAAATGAGAAAAAAAAGTGGAATTAGCTGAAAAAGCTAAAATTAGCCTCCTTCTTTCGGCTGCTCTCTTCTTCAGGGGTCACCACAGCGAACTAAGTCGCACAAAGACGTGGCGATTATTTTTACATCGGATATCCTTCCTAACACAATCACAGACCACTGAGCTACCACAGCCCTCTGTGTGGAGCAGAGAGCTGCTATCTAGGACACCCAGGGGAGCAGATGGTGGGGGTTAAGCCAGGGCCTTGCTCAAGGGCCCAGAGTGGGGCAAATGAGGGTGGGGGTAGGTGAGGGTGCTTCACCCATATTTTTGATGTTGTCAGTACCAAGAGTTGAACCGGTGAACTTGCAGGCTCACCTCCTCCAACCTCTGTGCCACCACTCCCGAGGTGAAAGGAGAAAAAAAAAAATGTGGAATTTGCTGAAAAAGGTCAAATTAGCCCAAAACAACTAAACAGTAGTTGAAATAGCAAAAACAAACAACAAAAAAACTGAAACTTGCAGAAATAAGCTGAAAAGAACATAACAAGATTGAATTAGCAAAAAGAAGTCGGATTAAGTACAAAATTGTTGTAGTTAGCAGAAAGAATTTGAAAGGAGCACAAAACAGCTGAAAGAACAGCTGAAAGTTGCTGAAAAAAAAAAAGTTTAAAACTGCACAAGGAAGCTGAACCGGAACAAAATGTGAAAGGAGCAGTAAAATGTTGTAAACACATCTAAAGATTTGAAGGATGTAAAATGAGCTCAGTTACTTTTCTATGAGGGAAAATATGGCAGAAAAGGCTAACTATTTAAAAAAAAAAGCTAAAGTTGCACCAACACCAAAAGTCATAGCAGGATTGTCCTGAACGAGCTGAATGTTTTGATGTGATTTGTTGAAATAGCACAAAAACTGCAAGACGAGAATTGTACTGAAAAATATGCTGAAGAAAAACGGAATGCTTTATAAACATTCACACAATTACACAAATAATATAAAACTAAATATAACTTCATCTGGGTCTGGCTCTGGACTGCTATACACCATTTGAGGAGCCTTACCCTCAACAGTGAGGAGGACACACTGAGCAGCAGGACAAAAACACAAAGACGAAGCTTACAGGGGACACTTCAGAGCTTGTGAACTCACCTGCGAGTGTTTTGAAACCCAGTGTCGCAACACATTCAGAACTCTGTTGGTGGCGGCTCGGCGGATGATGAATTCTTTGTCACACGCTCTCTCAGCATTACTAAAACCTAGAAGGACGAAAGAAATCCAGGAGTCAGGAGACACTCTGCTGTTTGTGAACATCTGAGTTTGGCTCACAGTTACTGTCGGACTTGCACAACAAACGTACGGTGACCAAAATAGACTCAGTTCACTACAGATGCAAGAATGATCCCTGTTTTGATCCCAATAAATAAATAAAATCTGTCTAATCACGACAATTTAAAATCCTGTCAGCAGCTGTGACAAACAACTGTTACATTTAAAACTGACAGAGAAATCTTTTAAGCTGTAACATCAGTCACAAAACACAAAGTATGATGAAATCCAAGCTAGGCTAAGGTAAACGGGATCTTTTTTTTTAGGTTTATAAAACAACTCTTTCTTTAAAATGTCAGACAGGTGGGAAAGAGCGCTACATTAAAACAAAACTTCTTTTACTGATCCCTTCAGACTATAAGTCTTGAAGCTCAGATGAAACTGCAGCCACTGCTCTTCTTGTTCTCTTCACTGACGACCATTTGATGCTAAACTGATTGACAGCGAAGCCAAAGCTCCCTCCCTGCGTGCGTTTTGACCTTCACGACTGAACGTGCTCACCCTGCGAGCTGCCGTGCCCGGCGGCAGCTGTGGCGATGGCGAACGCTGACGCAGGCGACATGGCGCAGCGAGAGTTCTCCCCCGATGGGACTGCAAGAAACCAGAGGCTGCTCAGTCTGTTGTGTGTGCGTCCATGATCGCTTGTGCATTTCTTACCTCCTGCCTGTCTGTATCGAAGATGCCTCGGCGTGGACGGGGAGCGGCAGGGAGACAAATCGCCCGGCTCGCTGCTGGATGGTGACTCAGGAATAAACTTGTCCAGAGATACTGACTCCAGAACAGCTGCCAGGAGAGAAAGGCCACAAGTCAAACAAGCACCCAGAAAACAAGAAAAACTGAGGATATGTCAGGTCATCTGGACGGTTTCTGTTTTTGTTGAGATGTTTCGTCCTTCATCCAAAGGACTTCATCAGTCCGAGGAGCCACAACAAACTGAGTCTCACGAGCAGCACACTCACATAGTGGTGATCCAGGATTATTGAGCATGAACTTTGATGTTTTGAACCACTTTGGAAATGGTTGCCTCAGACGAGTCGACAGGGGAGAAGGCGAGCCCCAGAAACGTCTTATCACTAACAAACTGGTTGGTCCACTATGTGAGCGTGTTGCTTGTAGGACTCAGTTTGTTGTGGCTCCTCTGACTGATGAAGTCCTTTGGATGAAGGATGAAACCTAAAAATAAATACAGTACAGGTAAATAAATAAATAAAAGAAACCGTCCAGAGGACCTGGACCTGATTGAACATTATTGGATTTTTTTTAACCTGGATTACTGAGCATGAACTTTGATGAGGTTTTGTTAGTTTTTTGTCATAAAGCCCACACATTTCTAAAACTAATGGATTGGCATCTTGTCTGCCTTCTGACCACAAAGCAGAAAAAAAAATGTAAGTTGGCCTATGGATGAATGAACTTTAATTTATTGTATATAGGCTTGTCACAATAACAAATTTTGCTGGACGATTAATTGTCTTGGAAATTATTGCAATAAACAATAATATTGTTCAAAATTTAACAATAATTAATTGTCAATTTTTTAAAGAAATTTTGATTTGTTTGGCTGTAGTTTCTTTTTTACCACCTGATGGCAGTATAAGACTGTTTGAGCCAAAGGATGGATAGATGAGCTCTTTAAGAAAAATGGGCGGGAGGGCCCTTGACGTGACATGGACTGACATGGTGACATGGCGAACTCGGTGTGGTTTGAGCTGTTTAGCATAAACATAGCATTTTTCACACAAAGCTTTTAATAAAAATCAGTAAACAAATTCTCAGCTTCTTTTTTCAGAGAAAAACAACTTTTTACACAAAGGCACGGGTTTAAACCGTGAATTTTGGAGCTTCAACAAGACAGAGGTTTATTCCCGAGGTCAATCTGTTAGCTTAGCTCGTAGCTTAGCTGCTTTTAATGATCCAAAAACACAATTTTGGACGGTTAAAATGAATTTTAAAGAGAAAAGCGAAAGAGAGGGGTCAGTGAAGATCACCGGCGTCGCACTGTGACTTCAGTAGAAAGAGACACGAAGAAACAATAAAGCCGGTAAATGAAAATAAGGCTGACAATTTTCATTCATCATGTGATTAATTGATTTATTGTTTATCATGACAGGCCTAATTGTATATACCGGTACTTAAAATGTCCACACAGTAATTCATGTCTTGCTTGTTTTTTTCTTGTGGCTGTTCCCTTCTTCAGGGGAAGTGAACTTACATGATTATTTGGTCATTTCTTTTACACTGGATGCCCTTCATGACAACCACAGACCACCGAGCTACCACAGCTCTATGTGTGGAGCAGGGTGCTGCCATAGGGTGCCCGGAGGGGCAGATGGGGGTGTGTGGGTGCCTCATCATTTCCACCCACATTTTGAAGTACCAGTCGGCAGGGGGATTTGAACCAGTGACTTTTCAATTACAGGTTCCCTTCTCTAAACTCTGCACCACCACCCTCCTGTCTTTCTAACAATCAAGAGAAAAATAAATCCACCAATCTTTCAGCTCTAGGGTTTTACATTTCAGGATATAATTAAAACAAAATTTAAAAAAATCCTTACCAAAGGCTCTACAACTATTTAAATCTAAGCTCAAGTTTAAAATATAGACAACAGATTCCACCACATCATTAATTACTGAACAAACATGATGCCAAATTTAAACAGATGTGTAACAAAAAAAAAGTCCATCCTTGCTGCTTTTTTGAGATTAAAGAGGACACGAGTCCGCCAGGTGCTGCTAATCAAACACACCTGATTATCTGAGCATCCTCAGTGCTGCCATGCTTATCAAAGCTGCCTCTCTGTTGCAGTGTGTTAACACTGTGCCAAGGAGGAAAGACCTCTGCAATGACCTCAAATAAGAAAACCATTTAAGGCATCTGATCATCTTTGCAGGAGTGGATGCTTCCAAGTCAGACTGTGCAAGTTTCATCTGAATGAACCACAAGACTTCTGGAGCTATGTCATATGGACAGAAAGGAGCCAAAAGACATCTGTGGCTGTGAAGAACTGCACAGTATGAAGAAAAAACAAACAGCACAAACACCTCATGTCAACTGTAAAGCACGGTGGTGGAGGGCTGATGTTTGGGCTTGTTTTGCAGCCCCAGGGCCGGCACACTTCACAGCCTTTGAGTCAACCACAAACTCCTCTGTAGACCAAAGGATTCAAGAGTTAACCATGAGACCGTCTGTCTTACAGCTGATGCTTGACCCAAACTGGGCGAAATGCAACATCCCAAACACAGAGCAATTCTACAACAGAACAGCTGAAAAGGAGGAGACTCAAGGTCCTGCAATGGTCCAGTCAAAGTCCAGACCTCAACAAGATTGAAATACTGTGATGGACCTTAATGCAGCTGTGCAGAAACTAATATTTGCAAACCTTTATGAACAGAAGCAATGTTGTGAAGAAGAGTGGGCCAAAACCCTTCCTCAACCATGTGACAAACTGATACAATCATGACTCCCGAGAGTTACTGCTGCTAAAGGAGGTTCTAAAACAGGGTGGCCCTATGCTTTTGCATTTATCTTTCTAATTTTGGCTTCATTATTGTTGAATACATAATGACATGGTGGAATTTGTTCTTTGTATTTGTACACTTGAGGCTACATCTGAGTACATTTAGAACCTGGTAAAGACAAGATACATTTATTATGTACTGCAATGTAAAACTCTAGATTTGCAATGGAGTGGACCTTCTTTACCTTGTAATAAGCATGTTATAAAACATAAGCATATTTTGTTTCATAAGCTGCTATTTTAGGTGCAATTCACTGCTCTCTATTTAACTCACTCAGTTTAGTTGTTTTTCCTCTGAGAGAACTCCAGCTGTTCTCAAGAGTCTCTACCTTGCTTTCCTCTCTAATCTGCTGACCTGGTACTCTGCTGTTGAATTTATACTAAACGAAATTCATGCTGAAGTCAGATGCTGATTTCAAAGCTTCGTTTTGCAGTTTTTGTATTTTAGACAGTTTGGGTTGGTAAAACGGTATCAAGGACAAGCCAAAATCTGATGTGATGTTTGTGGATAATAAATCATGCTTGCAACTTTAAGGTTGCTTCAGAAAAACAGGCCACAAATGTTGCAGCTAAATTTTGAATTTAAAGGACAATCTATTACTAGCAGCCAACTCTGATCAAAAATACTTTATTAATCCCAAAGGGTAATTAAATGTTGTTTTAACTTGTTATCCTTGCTTAATTAAGATGTTATAGATACTGATGGCTGTTGGCAGGAAGGATCTCTTGTAAAGGTCTGTCCCACAGTGGATCCGAAGGAATTGACGGCAGATGCCATCTGATCTGTCCACCCAGACTCGGCTGGCCTCTCTGTTCCCCCAGGCTGCAGGACCACCCAAATGCTGGGCTGAATTCCTCTCAGAGCAATGGCCACTCCTCCCAGCAGCCTGCTGAGCTCCTCGTTGCTGCAGACAGCCGGCTGCAGGTGCCGAGGGACGATCCTGTCCCTCTGCTGTCACAACCGTGTTTCTTGCTAGTTCCAGGATCTCAGTGCTCAGGCACTGGAGCACAGTCGGAAAGTAGACGGGAATGCATCCACGGTGCCTTCTTTTCAACTCATTTGAGATTTGGGGCTGTAGTTGAGATATTATTTGAGCATTTGAGGTGTTAATCAGCTGCTCCCAGTTGTTAAGAAAAAAAAACTGTCATGGTTATGCATCATAAATGTCCAAAACTAAAAAAGTTTCAGTAAAAATCTTTCCAGCTGCGCAACATCTGATGCCAGAGGAACAGTCATCCAAAAGATGTGACTTACATCCAGCAGCGGAGGAACTAAAGTTTCCAAAAGCAAAATCTCAGAATGAATGTAACAGATCTACTCCAACATGCAGCCACCCCAAGCAGCACAATTCTGAAGCATCAGAGTACAAAGGATCCAGCTACTTACCTCTGCGAAAGCTGCGCCTCAGCTTCCCACAGAAGGCATCAAGGCGAGGTAGCTCTCCAGTGACATCCTCCCCCGCAGCTGGACTCAGCTCTGGAGAGATGGGACCACGACTGAGGTCCAGTGGGGCCTTGGTGGAGAGCGGAGGCAGCGAGGACACTCCAGAGATCTGTGGGAAGCTGGGAAAGGATGTGGCGGTGGGCGGAGGGGAGGAGAAGCCAGACATGGGCTTGGATAAGCTGGGAGGAGGAGAGGAAATGGAAGGACTATGACTGGAGGTTGGAGAGTTGGCCGCAGAGGAGGAGGGCGTCGTGGACAGATCTAGAGCTCCCACTTTCAGGGTGATGGGGGAACTGAGGGAGAGCTTGCGGCAGTGCATCGGGGAGGAGGTGCAGGAGGGGATGGTAATGGGAGGAGGGGATGAAAACTTGCGGCAGAGCCTCGGAGATTTGTTGTTCAGCGGGTCGTTGCCCCAGGTGCCCTGATTAGTGGCGAAGAAGAGCTCCAAAGACCTGAAAGAAACAAGTGGAGTTAATCTGCAGCTCTGATGAGGACAGCAGGAACAGAGCACCAGTCCAACTGGTCATATTTACTTGGACTGGTCCAGGGCAAGCTGTGTGATCTTGAGACTGTAGTCAGGACACAGGGACATGATGGAGAGTCGGTCATATGAGTGCTGCTCAATGCTGCAGCAGTGACAGGAATGCAGGGAAGATGAATAATGAGAAAAGATAGAATGAAGGATGAACTGTTAAATGTGAGGAGAGTGGAAAGACAATAAGGATGGATCAATATGATGAGGCCTACACTCTGGTTCAGGAGCATCTACAAACAATGCACCCTCAGCTCTGAGTACCTCACAGGGATGGACGTGAACGGTTTCTTGTAGATGTCAGCCAGCTTGTCGATGACCACGGCGGCGGTGGTGAAGATCCTGTAAGTGTGGAGGAAGGTGTTGAGAAAGTCTATGGAGAGGAAGCGCAGGTCTGTCAGGCGCTCCAGCAGACGCTCCACGCTGGCGTATCGGATCTGTGGCACCTTGCAGGAATTGAGTGTCTTGCTGAAGCAAATGTCCACGTCATCTTTATGCAGCCGTGCATCAGACCTTTTTACATAAAAACACCACAATTAAACTTATTTAGCTTATTCTAAAATATATGGCTGACAATATTTAGTTTTTTTTTTAATTTAAAACACTAAAACTAAACACTAGCAACTGTACTATGACTGATAATGAGCTACACTCATCTCAGTTTCCTTCTCACTGCATTAACGTTAAAACAAAAAACTGTAGTTTTTACACAAAAAGTGTCTCAAGTTGAATCATGTATACATACACAACACATATACATTCCTTTGTTTCAAATATCAGGCATTTAGGGCCAAACATATTTTTTCTGTACACAAGACAAGCCCAGACTTATCAAAAATTGCACGTCTTTTTTAGGTTAAATTTATGATTTTGCATATATGCTAATTTCTTGAAAGCTTTTGCAAAGGGAGACTTGCACATCATACTCTGCTGTCAATCTAACAGTTTCTGTCTGTACTGGTTCATTTTGTCCATATTTAAATGAAGTATTATGCTTTAGTGTTAACCCACTCACATTTATATAAATAATGGTCAGGGCAAAAAGCTCCTTATTCTAAGAGCTCAGTGCTTTTTGCAACACAGATTTTGCATAAAATTATTATTATCTCCTGTGATCTGGTGGGATTTACGTCTCAGAATGAAACAGAGGAAGAGGAACTATGTGCAGCACTGTTGCCCTATAATAACGAGCCAGCATGTTGTAAAAGGTTTGATTCATCTCTCCTACCAGTGATAATTGTCTGACATTGTTGCATCTACTTTTCCCCCCAAATGATACATCTGGAATAAATCTAAATATATAGAAAAGGTAACAGAATGTGCTTCACATCAAGAAATTAACAGAACCTCCAAGTGAAAATTATGCAGCAAATCAACAAAGCTATATGTTGAGACAAAGCAGAATTTGGAGAAAATTATGAACAAAATATTAATCAAAAGGCAACCTCTACACTTTCTTAGTTTGTTGCATTAGTCCAGACCTTTGACGATGTCCACCTTACCAATATGTTTTGTTTATTTGACATTGAAAACAGTTTTGGGGACTAAAGCTGTTCAATGCAACATTGCAACGAGAATATTTTATGTGGCGGTTGCTTAATTTCCCCACCAATCCCAAGGTCACTAAAAGTCAAAACTAGCTACCTTAGTGATGAATTTTTGCATAAATTATCGTAAATAATAATAATGTGTTATGTGTTGTCATCATTGTATGTTCCCATACAATGGCGAAATTAGCTCTGCATTTGGCCCATCCACCCCCAGGTGGTAGAGCTGTCATTTTTAACCCAAACCCGGAGCCCAGCCCCGCCCGACCCGGATTCGGACCAGGCCGGGCCATAATGACGTGCTTAATGTGCGGGCTGGGTCAGTGTCAGGCTTTTTATTGCATCAGGGACGCGTGCGGCAGACGATCCAATATAGGCAAACATGGCTTGCCATAAAGAAAGTTCATACTCAGTAATCCAGGTGTCAAATCTGATAACTCTCAATCAGGTCATCTGGACAGTTTCTT
>JARVGS010000672.1:9038060-9051265 GCA_031762315.1 Hypsolebias antenori
TGTATAAAACAGCTGTGAACAAAAGAAAGTTGGACAAGATGGAATGTGAAGGGAGATAAACTAAATATTGAAGATAGAGGGCCAAAAGGAAGACGGAAAGGTGCAACATTGATGTATAAATTAAAGAGCGAGGGATCAAGAATGATGAAAAAAAAAACACATGATCTTCTCCCACTGTACATTCTCTTTTCATCACTCATTTATCTTCCAATTATGAAAGCAGGAAGCCATTAGTGTAGCCACAGAAACACTTCCTGTTCTCCTTATTAGTATCAAATTAGCATTTCTCCCATTTTACATTTATTTCTTGTTTTATCTGATCTTTAGGCTTTATAAAGACAAAATGGCCTTTAGCCGTGTCCCTTTGCTGAGCCTCAGCCGTGATACATCTAACATACTCATGCATTTGCACAAGTGCACCAAGTGTGTATGTTTTGTGAACTTGAAATCATTATAAAACTTCAGAGGGTGCATACATATTTAGCTATTTGCTCATTATTTCCTTGTGTTTTTTTAGTTAGTCAATCTGAAACCAGTAGAATTAGTTAAAAGAAAAGTAGTAATACAAATCCACGGGTTCTTTTTTTCTGGTTTAGACACTGTAAATAAAACAATATTATTTATTAGTACAAATCAACAAGCGATAAAAGGATCCACAAATAAAACAGCTGATCAAATTGTAAAGTCTCAACTAATATTACAATCATAAATAAAGAAAATTCACTACATGTACTGTAAAGCACAGTATGTTGTTATGACGTGTTCACTCCAGGAACTTCAGGGCGAACTGCCCGTTCTTGATGTTTCTTGTGTGCATGTGGGAAATGTGACCTAAGGGTATGAGATGGAAAGGTCACAGGAACATTAAAATCAAAAGAAAAACTTGGAAACTCGAACATACTTAATGAATTTCATGGAGATCTGCCAATTAGATTATAAGGTATCCTGGCATTTTGTCCCAAGGCAGCAGCTGATGAAAGGTCACGGACTGGCCAGCATAAAAAAAATGGTGGTTTGACCCTCCACCCACCAATTTGAAAGAATAGAGTGATGGAGATGGAAGAAATATGTTTGAGAATTTTCTTGGTTCACATAACATCTCCCCACCACAACTTTAGTTGTTTCCTATCAGCTGATGAAAACATTATCAGCACAATCAAGCATTCCACCATGTCAATTTGATGGTTTTTAATAAAATAAATAAATTAAAAACAAAGACAGCCTTTCATTTACTTTCTGCACATGTCAAATTTACCAGCAGTGTGAAATGCACACAGCATGCGTCCCTGTGCAGATAAGTTGCTTTAGCAGGCAAACTGGATGCTGAAGATGAGTTTTGTGTCAATTGAAGGGGTTTAAATATATTTATATTATACTGTATTTATATTTGAGACAGCTGTGGCTGAGTGGTGAGAGCGTTGGCCCTCCACTGAGAGAGTTGGGTGTTCAATTCTACTAGCAGTCACATGTTGGAGTGCCCCTGGACAAGACACTGAACCCCCCACTGCCTCTTTGTGTCCCATCAGTGTATGAATGTCATCTAAAAGCACTGATAAATCTCTATAGAATTATTTGTTTGATCGTACAGATGTAGTAGAGTGCTGTATGAATGTGTGAGTGGAGGTAAATGAGGGCAACAATTGTGTTGTAAAACACTTTGAGCATCTTTTTCATTCATTCCACCTTTATTTATTCAGGTTAATCCCACTGAGCCTCGGGGACTCATTTACAAGAGAGACCTGAATTTTAACAGAGTGATGGCAACAGTGGACAACAACAACAATAGACAATCATAAAGAATGTGTACAAAATATTATTATTATTTTAACAAGTGAAAATAAAAGGGTAATTAAAAGGATAATTAAAATAGCGAAAAAAACAGCTAGATTACAAGGCAGTGTAGAAAACTAAAAACAGGAACATGTCTGCTTTGGGTTTTGCCAGGAACTTAGCAGATGTTTAAAGCCACTTAGAAAGTTCAAGATTGAGAGCTTCAAATCTTTTTGCAAGATATTCTATGAAACAGGAGCAGAGTAGGAGAAGACCCTTTTGCCTTGTTCAGTCTTCACTGAGGGAACACTGCATGTAATAATGTCCTGAGAGTGCACGCTGTAGCTGCACTCATACAGTGACATGTAGGAGGAGATATATGAAGGCAACAGATCAAGAAGGGATTTAAAGATGAAAATGTACCAGTGAGAGAGTCTGTGTGAAGTTAATGGTGACCAGTTAACCAATGAATACAGGGTGCAGTGGTGGGTACGGTAGTTACAGCCAGTTATGAATCTTAGTACACCATGATAGAGAGTGTTCAACATCTGCACATAATTAACATATACTACACAGGTTGTGTTACAGGTTATTGCACAGGTAGTGACACTGAGATTGAATTATGATGGTAAGGTAGATACATAGATACTGTATCATACATGATACAGCCACATTGTGCAACAGAAATAAATAATAAACATATTAGCTGTCACAAGCTAATATTAATCATATTAGTTGTCACAGATGTGGCTTGGTGCCAAGTTATTGCCAGTTGTTCAGTGTTATTTATTGAGAGTTTAGTAATCTGTCAGCTTGTGGTCTCTCTTCTCAATCTGGAGGCCGACTCGCGGCACCTCACTGACGCCCATAAACCATATCTTTGTTCTTTTGTGAGTTGGGACCACAGCTGGCTTCAGGACGAAGGAGCGCTCGCTGAACATCCACTGAACTGTCAGTGTTATAAAAGTCAGCAGAAGACTGAGGTTCATTCAGTGACACTGTACGCATGCATATGTATTTATGTATACACACTGTCCTTAATCAACTCTTGCAAGTAAAAGCCTGTTAAAAAAATCTTCACCTGCTGTGAGTTGTGTTTCTTCCGAGAGTTTGTCTAAGAATGCAGAAACATTGTTTACATTTCATTCATAAAAATACAGAAATCATTTCTAATACAGTACATATACTTTATGTTGTGCCTCCAAACCTAAGTTCTCAAAAATCAGAAGAGCGTGCAAACCTTGTTCATGCTCTGAATGTGGGACTGAAGTCTAAGAGTAAATACAAACTGTGGCCTTCCTTAGTTATGCATTTTTATAAACTTGTCAATTTTTAACTACTGTACAATAAATCTACACAAAATGGTTGTAACTCAGTACATTTTACACAAATTGGGATAAAATTTAATGTGGTAGTATTTTTTATTTTATTTTTTGCAACACATACACTGATTGCTAACAGATTCAATTCAGTTCAATTCAATTCAGTTTATTAATATAGCGGCAAGCGCCAAGAGGAGGAGCTGCAGGAGGAAGTTTCTCCTGCAGTGTGGGCTGCACACAGGTACAGCAGGTGCTAAATAATTTAAAATAATTCATTTAAAAAAAAAAATCCATGCTGATCAGGCAGCTCATCCATCAATCAGCCAATTGTGTGTCATGTCCAGTCTTATTTTGAAAAATCGCGATAGAGCGAGTCCATAAAAAACGAACCACGAAGTAGTGAGAGACTACTGTATATAAAAATATGTTAACGCTATTTATCTGAGGAGCAGACTGCTTTCAGTTTAACTCCATCGCAGACTCTCATCTTGAGCAAGCATAAAGGCGACAGTGGAAAGGAAAAACTCCCACACGAGGAAGAAACCTCCAGCAGAACCAGATTGTAGCAGACTGTGTGAGACATTGCCTAACTTTATTTTCAATAGACTTTAACAAAAAATTTAAATCGGATTTGTAAAAATGCAAATAATATCTTAGGATTTAATGCAGGGCAGTGTAATTATTCATCTTACCTGACAAAGACTAATAATAACATGCCTGATTAAAGACTGCATGTACTAAAAATTTCAGATAACAGATGCTTGTTTGCTTCAATAATTGTACTGTAGTTAAATAAAAAAAAGTACAATTTGTTTTGAAGTTAGAACAACTACATGTAAACTAAGTCCACCTTATGATTCAGTAGTGTGTAAGTCCACCTTAAGCAAGGCCTCGAGTTGCTAAATATCTTAAGAGTTGTGGAAAGTTGTGCAACCCATGTTCAAAACAAAACACACACTGGATTATGAAAACTATATGTGGATAATTCATCAAACCCTGCTGTTGCACACTGAGTTGTCTTTGTCAAGATGTGTATTTTATGGAAACTACAGAAAGTTTTAAAAAGTATCATACTAAAAAAGATTGATAATCCCAACATACAGATGTGGGGTCCAGAATCAAACACCATGCGGTTGTAAGAAAGTGAAATAAATCCTATAACAACGTTCACTGAAGGTTTTACATCCTGTGCATGTCTTATCTTATTAATTTGCATCGTACAGGTATGACTTATGCAATCTGCAACACACACAGCTGACAAACTGTCAGATGACCGAACTGAAGCTGCTAAACAGAAAAATAACTCAGCTGCATCCTGCAGATGTGGTTCACAGAGCATCAAAAGGATACCATTGTTCAAACAGAAATCCTGAGCATCAGATAACTAGAGGAACACAGTGAGGATGGGAATTGACATAATAAAAGATTTGCATGAGCAATTATATATTTAAAAACTGAAAATTCCTTCAAAACTAAAGACAAAAACAAGATGGGAAGTGCTCATGGAGGCTGCAATAGGGGCCTGCGGCAAAACTGAAGAACTGCAGGCATTTCTGTCAAGTTCTGGATGTGTTCTACAGTACCGGTACTTGTGACAGCAATGTTCTGTGTACTCGAAATGTCTAGACTATGAGGTAAGGAAGTCTTTTCTAACAACCCTCCCTAACCACAAAAAAACATTCAAGTCCAGCTAAACATTGCAAAAAAATCTATCAGGTTTCCCAAAAGCCTGTAAGAGAATGTGCAACAGTCTGTTGAACACAACATTAAACATGTGGTCACAGTTCCAAATGCAACTGTAAGTTTAATGCAGGAGCAAAAGTACCGTACAAATTACCAAGCCCACAGTGAAGCATGGCGGTGAGAGAATCATGCTGTGGAGATGCGTTTCATCAGCTGGAATTGGTGTTTCAGTCAATATGAACTGTTACAAATACCTGTTTATTTTAGAACAAAACCTTCAGGTGTCTGCTAAAGCTGATCATTTATCATTGCAGCATGTTTTTTTTAAATAATAACTAAAGTATTAATTTGATTTGATCTTTGGGTCATTTTAGTACCTGTTGCTCTTTAAACTACTAGAACAGGGCTGTAGCAGTGTGTTTAGAGTCGTTGTAAAACCACTGGAAGACTCAGGCTTGGCTCAGGAATTCTTTTAAATTAACTCTACTCATCTTTCCTTCCACTCTGATCAGTTATCAGTCCCTGCTAACGGAAAACATCCCCACACAATGCTGCTGCCACCACCATGCTTCACTGATGATGGTGTTCTCAGTAAGTGCTTGCTTTGTACCACACATAGCGTTGTGGTGGATGGTCACACAGTTTAATTTAGTCCCATCTAATCACAGCATTTTCTTCCACATATTTGAGAAGTTTTGTGTTTTATCGTTTTCAACCGTCTGCATTTTCTAAGTTTTTGCTTTAAGCCTTTATCCTGGTCACGCCTTCGTACTTAAACTTTATTTACTAAATGCTGGAGATGTACACCACCCATGCTTCATTTGGTAAGTAGTTGTCAGCATCGGTAAAAATAAATCCTTCTGCTATGATTCTGTCAAAAAATACAGTATATCCATTAAAACAATGGGGTTTTACAAAGAACATGGTGTTGTACCCTGACAGCTCAAACTCAAGGTGTCATGTTATTCTTCCATACACCTCTGCATATTTGTCAAATACTTCAATGACTTGCAACAATAAATAATTAAAATTAAAGCATGTTTGAAACATTTTAACGTTCCATTATTTAAAAAAAAAAAAAAAAAAAAAAAAAAAAACAGCTCAAGGTGGATTTTAGTTTAGGAAGAGAAAATAACGAATATAAATAAAATTGCAAATGACCAAGTTGTTTTATATTTTATGTTTGTGACTATATTTGCTTATGCACAAGCATGTAAGCATCCTTGAAAATGGGTCTCTCTTTTGTTAGCATGTGAGTGCATCCAGGGTATAAGAGGCTGGAAACAGCTGCACAAAGAAATACAAACAAACAGTTGTGTAATGCATAATATGGACTCTAATGAGGTGACTAACCTGTGGTAACTGAGGGGACTGCCTTCCGATCAGGCTCCACTTCCCATTACGAATCCTATAACCGCTGACCACTTTGCCTGTGAAAAAGGAATCAACCATTCATCCTTTCATTTATGGAATAAACTCAGAAATAATGAACTATCTAAGGTGGCTCACCAAGACGGTGTGTGTGGGTCCTGAAGGCAAACGGGTAGATGGGATATGAAGTATAATCACAAGCAATATCCGAGTTTGTAACTAAAAGATAAAAAGAATGTTAAGGTTGGCTTAACTAAATGTCCCTTTTCCTGCTCTTATCATTCCATGTATTTTATTTGAGCTGTGGACTTTGGGGCAATGTGTTATACACAATATTGCTTTTTTTTTTTTATTTACTTTAATAACAAAACATTCCTAAAAAATGTGCAAAGGATAAACAATGATTGACTTTTAGTGAAAAGAAGTGCTGCCAACAACAGACACATCTCATATTACATGCATCTAAAAAAATAGAATACGTATTCAACTTCCACCATTTCACCCTTTCTTCTGCCTTCACTTGCTTCTTCTTATTGACTACAAGTCATCCTACAGATTACCAAACACCAGACACCACCAGACTCAGCTCTTTCAGATTTCTGCTCCTTCTTCCTGAAGTCAGTGTTCACCACATCTATTTCCATGCGATTGGCAAAATCCACTACCACCCATCCTCCTTCATTTTTGCACTCCTTCATACCAAACCGACCAAATTGATCACCTGTGTTCCCTTCACCTAGATGTCTATTCATCACTCTATTCTGCTTGGAAACACTTACAACCATTTCATATAATTTACTCCACACTTCCTATTTGTCTTCAAACTGAAGAACACACTGACAACATTCAACATAACCTCTTCCAATTCCAGCTTTCAAAACTCTCTTCCCATCCACTGCACTCTTAACGCATCTTCTTTTATCAAACAAAAGTCACCCCAATTGATGCACGTTAGCCAAGTAATGAGATTTTGAAAAATCTCAAAATTAACTGAGAAAATGACAACAGAAATAATCTTGTGACGCAATGCAATTTTCAAAAAGGGTGCCATTTTTTAAGTCTAGTTTTATACAAAAACAAAAACTTTTAAATAAAATACACATTCCTGAGCAGTTCCTGTGTCCATCCCCTTGAGAAGCTAGACAACATCAAGAAGAACTACATGCTGTATGTATAGGCTTCAGAAATATATGTAAAAACTTTGAAAAGTCATACCTTTTTTTCCAGGAAGTATAACTGTGTCCACAGACATCAGCAGGTATATGCCAGCAATGAATGGCTGCCTGTAAGGAAGGAACAAGATCCAAAGTGGGTTGGACAAATGATAATTATTTTATCCTACATAATTCACTGACAAAATATTTACATGTTCAAGGTACATTCAAGAAGGATGGTTAAGTAATGAAAATTTTAAAAACCCTCAAAATTAACTACAATCTTCTAACTTGGAACTTGAATGATTTGTTTTCAATGAACACACAGCATTTCTCACTACAGTCTATTCTTCTGATCTTTTCGGTGCATGTTTTAATAAAAAATAAAATAATTATAGCATACAGGCCTTTGCACAGTACAAAATGAGTTAAAATTATTTTTATTCGCCAACAGATTGTTGCCGTAAAATGAATTTATTGAATTCAAAGGGATTACCGGTATATGGTAAACATTTCAGCTCGTGTGGTCATTCACACTCTGCCAAATGCCTGCAAATGTGGGGAAATGCTGTGTTATTCAGTTTAAAACATTAGTTTGGTTAAGTCAAAACGTACCTTTTTGTTGTCATTCTTAAAGTAAGTCCAGAGCAATCTCTATGATGGGCTGTAAAACAATTTGTTTTAAAAGCATAAATAAATACAAAGTGATGCAGAACGGGTCAAATGCAGCAAATAATAAAAGATTGGTTGCTTTAAAACTGGCAAGGATTTTAGATGTTGGCAGTAAAAAAAAGAAGAAAGAAAGAAAGAATTGATGGCAGCACTTAGTTATCTGATCCAGTTTTTTAAGAGTTGTTCACAAGTGTGGTGTGAAAAAACAAAAAAAACTTTCAATATTTTTGAGGATGTTTAGAGTTTTTTTTTTTTATGAAACTAGAACCTACAGTAAAACTAATTTTCTATGAACAATATTGCACTTAATTTATAATTTTATCTGGACAAAATGTTTTGTTATATAAAGTTATATTTCACAGATCAAATCCTAAAAAGACCTTGCAGGATCATTTTAAAAATGCACAGAATTTAATACATCGTTGATCTTTGAGTTTCAGTACCTACTTTTGAAAGCGTGAGCATCTCCATAATGAATCTGCAGCACAAAGTAGGACATTCCTGAATTTTTTCCGACTCTAAACCCGACATCTGGGGGGAAAAAAAGATAGAGAGAAAAGGCTGTTCAGAAATGGCAGAAAAACACCAAGTCAAACACCAAATGTAGCGACTTCGATTCACAACAAGTCGCTGCCAGCTGAGTAGTTTGCTCTGTGACGTGTCTCCATCAATCCATGCTGAGTCCACCTTGTAGTTTGTGTATTTATTAAAACTAACATGATTACAGGTACTTTTGCATCCAACAAATAGCACCTGTATTAATTTACATGTTGGTCAGTTTGACTGACAAAGATATTGATGAAAAGTTATGTTTCTAAATTGTCCTCCAGTGGCGGTCAACAGAAAAGTTTGCAAGAAACCCCAGTAACCCAGCACCTGGGGCAGTTACTCAGATCAGATAAGTAATATGTGACCACACCGCTCACGCAATTACCTGCAGGGTTGGACAAATCTGAACACCTGTGCCACCATAAACATCAACACATAACAGTCATTTTGGCTCTTACACCAAATAAGAAGTTATAGACATTATAGGGCCTTTATAAAAAAGGTTCATTATATTAAGTGAACATATGTTTTATCCTCACCTACGCCAAAACTTCTCATAAAGCCATTTAAACATAGAAAGCTTGAAATACTCTGGAACCATATTGTATATGAAACTGACTGGATAGCAACATCATCACAAACCAAAATGTCTAATCAGAGAGCAGTTTTTCTGCCCTCAGCTCCACTGCAGGTCCTGAAAATGAAGCTGATTTTCAATATGGCTGACACCAGTGAGAACTTCTGGAAATCTAGCAGGTTGATTTTTGTACAATTTAAAACGATTATAACTATTTTTTAATGTACCTGCTAGTTAGAAAATATTTTGGGGCTTATTAAAACCCAATTATACATGATAAGTTTAATAAAAATCACATGATCAGCTTCAACATATAAACACACAACAAAAGGATCATACAACAGTGCAAAAATAAAGTTTGCAAAAGTGCACATATAATCAAGTAAAAGGGTTTACACTTGTTTTTCATTATTGAATATGAAAAGTAAGTTTAAAAAAACATTTTTAGTAAGCAAAACTTATCCTAAACCGTTTTAAAAGTATTTTTATGGCTAACTAGAGTATTTTTTATATATATTGTTCCCCAAGCTGCTGCATTAATATGCTATTCATAAATGAAAATTGTCATGATCATGTTCTCTGTCATCTGCCTCCATGTCATGTTTCTGCACGTCAATCTGCAACGCCCCCTCTGCACGTTCTGCTCATCAGCACCTGATTCTCTGCAAATGGTCTGGGCCTTATTTAAGGACTCTTCTCACCTCCCCAACCCACCAGATTATCAGACCTTTTATGGTACCTGTTTTCCAGCCATCTAGTTTCTTGTTCTCGCCTGTTTCATGCCTTGCTCTTCAGATTTCGACCTCACGCCGGCCTTGTGGATTTACTGTTCTTTTTGCTCCTCGTATGATTTGGTTCTGCCCATCTGACCCTGGTTTTTGACTACTTCTGACTACAGATTCTGGATTATGGTTTGACCTTTGGATTTGTTATTGGACTTCTGACTCCCTGTGTATGACCCCCACCGCTATGCCTGGACCTTGCCTTTGGATTACTCCTCTGACCATGTATGTCCGAGCATTAAAGGCCTCCCTCTTCAGTGGCTTTCCCACCAGTTGCAGTGACGTCATCACTTCAAGCTTTGACAGGTGGCTCTCACCTCACCTACCTGTGAAGATGCGTTCCTGCAGCTGGATCCTGACTCCCACCTACCACAACTGCAAAATCAATAAAAATGCATTTGTTGTTTTCACACTCTTGTTGTCTGGCTGAACCTGTATCCAAAACCCTGACCTCTGACAGTATAATCTGGCCATAATGGATTCTAAATCGACACAAGTGTGGCTCTCTGGCATTAAGGGCTCTATTGTTAATTTGGACATTCAGATGCAGCTGATGATGACAATGTTCCGTGCCAGGTTTGGCATATAACCCCTCAGATGCTCTTCCTCGTCCCACGCCTTTGGTCAGCCCCACGCCTTCGGCGGGGCCCATGCCTTGGGCAGACCTGATGTCTTCGGCAGGCCCCACATCTTCAGTGGGCCCCACGCCTTTGGCGGGAGCCATTTAAGGGTTCCACCATGCCTCCCGAGGGTCCAACACTTCCTGTGCAGTCCATGCCTCTGGAGGGGTCCTATGCTTCCAGTGCAGTCCATGCCTCTGGATGGTTCTCTGCCTCTGGAGGGTCCCCCACCTCTGGAGGGGTCCTATGCTTCCAGTGCAGTCCACGCCTCTGGAGAGTCTCATGCCTCTGTAGGGCCCTACACCTCTCGAGATGGTTTCAGTCCCTGTAGTCTCCACGACAGCTGCAGCCCCTCAGGTCTTGACGACAGCTGCAGCCCCCCAGGTCTCTATGACAGCTGTAGTCCGCCAGATCTCCATGACAGCAGCAGCCCCAGGTCTCCATGACAGCTGCAGATCTTCAGACCACCATGCATGTTGCAGATCTTCGGACCACCACACCTGCTGCAGATCTTCAGACCTCTACACTTGCTGCAGATCTTCAGACTCCCACGCCTGCTGCAGATCTTGAGACTCACACGCCTGCTACAGATCTTCAGACCCCCATGCCTGCTGCAGATCTTCAGATCCACACGCCTGCTACAGATCTTCAGACCCCCATGCCTGCTGCTGATCTTCAGATCTACATGCCTGCTGCAGATCTTCAGGTCCCCACACCTGCTGCCGATCTTTAGACTACCTGCTGCGGATCTTCAAACCCCCACGCCTGCTGCAGCCTCTTTGGTCCCATTGCCGATTTTGGCCCGCATGGTCTCTTACGTTGACTGCAGCCCCCATGATCTTTACGCCTAATGCAGCCACCATGGCCTCACCTTCAACAGATCTCTCGCCTGGTCTACTTTCTGAAGTCCCTCCCTCTACTGGTCCCACGTCTGCCAAGTTTCCACGTCTGGTGGTCTCCCGGCCACCCACACGAGATGTTTCCACGTGCCGGACAGCCTCCCGGCCACCTGCCTGAACTCTGGACCGGCTCCGGACAGTCTTCTGGCCATCTGTCAGAGCTCTGTCCCACCAGTCATAGTTCCAAACTCAAGCTGTTTTCCATGACCTTCCTCTTTCATGTCTTCTGGAAAGTATGGTGTAAGAAATACCTCACACAATTCCAAGAACAACAGTGATGGTCCACATCCAGAAGACACTTGCATGTTGGTGATGTGGTGCTCATTGTTGATGACACCTCACCCAGAAACTCCTGGACTCTTGGAAAGGTAATGAAGACATTTCCTGAGAGCAAAGGATTTGTCCGTCAAGTTAAATTAAGGACCAAGACCAACAAGCTTTGCTGCCCTGTGACAAAGCTGTGTTTCCTTCAAGAATCTGAAGATGAATAAAGATCTTTTCAAAGGTCAATGCTTTATGGTTATTACAGTATAAGATGGGACACATTGTTTGAATAGATTTTCTTTTAAAATAGTTTAGGCATCTTAGATAAGAGCTTAAACAATTGTTCCAAAGACATTGTTAATAATTAGGAGCCGGTAATGTAGGAGCCTAAACTAAAATTTGTAAAGATTGTATGCAGAACTTAAGTTATTTACTTATAAAGTTATTTATCTTTATTGTTTGTTGTAGGTTGGTAACATGTTTATTTAAGTCATGTGATGTGGGTGGAGCATAGCAGGAGAGAAAGTTTCAGACAAGCAAGTAGGGAGTGAAGCCAAACAGTTTTTTGATCTCCCTCGCTCTTTTTCTGTTTAATTGCCAACTTGTGGATGTTGTTTTTGTTCACTTTTTTGCTGTACAGTACATGATTCATTTTTAAGTAAACCTTTAAACACAAGCCACTGAGAATATACTGTACTGTATATTTTTTCTGGACAAGAACTATGCCTGAGGTCATGGGAGCATCAGGCTCAGGTTTCACTCAGTAAGGATCTACACAAACTATCAACCATCCATTTGATTCTCACCTTTGGGAAGTTTTGTGGGTGGGGCATTCCGGGCCCAGGCATACATAATGGAGGCTTCATCCTTACAAGTACCTTGCACGCTGCCACAGTCCCTTAAGAGAAAGACATCACATCCAATGTCACTTTCTACCTTTAAATGTTCAGCCAGTGACAGTAAACAAACAAACAAAAAAAAAACTATCCTAACTTCGACTGGTTGCTTCAGTTTTCAGATGGCATAAAACCTATACAATTCAATTCAGTTTATTTATATAGTGCCAAGTCACAACAGAAGTCTCAGGGCACTGATAAGACATGGACAACTACAGTAATTGTAGACAATCTCATCTAGGTTTTCCAATTTTTTTTTTTTTTTTAATGCTTCAAATTAAAGCTGATTGCTTTCAGATAATTTTAATTCATATGTATAAAACTTTATATATAAAATAAAACAAATGGGCAAATATTGTTATTTTGTAGCTTTGTTTGTCCTCAGCTGTAAAACATCGGCTGTTCTGAGGATTTGATTCTCCTGTTCTCATCCTGCCACTCGCTTTACTACGCTGCTTTTACATTCCTCTTTTAATAAACTTTATTGCCATCACTTAAAGTATATTTCTTTGTCCATCAACTCTGTTTTACTACCTTCTGTGAAAATGGATTTAAATTCTACATATACCGGCTGTCCTCGAGTTACGAACGGGTTCCGGACCTAAGGACCGTTCGTAGGTCGATTTTGCCGCAACTCGAAACGCCG
>JARVGS010000672.1:9109031-9126827 GCA_031762315.1 Hypsolebias antenori
GAAAGACTTCCTCAGTCTGAGCTGCTGTATTCAGCTCAGTCTTATAAATAGCACCTCTCACAGTGGATCAACCAGTTGGCTGATGACAGCCAAAACCAGCTGCTCCCATGATCAAGGAGGACCATCTTTCTATCTTATCAAGACAATGAAAGCGCTTTACATTAGTCTGCATCCTCATTTACCCATTCATACAGCACACTACTAGATCTCTACAAAGAATAATCAGAGCTTTATCACATTCATACACCGATGAGACACACATCATTAGTGTCTTGTCCAGGGACACTTCAACATGTGACTGCTGGTGGATTTGAACCCCCAACTCTTGCACTGGAGGACGACTGCTCTAACCACTCGGCCACAGCCGAAGCGAAAAGGGAAGTTTTAAAATTCAAAATGTTGTGACATACAACTTCCTGAATTTCTATTGAACAGTGTGAAGAGCTGTCACAAAACCGGTGTCATTTCAGAACATTTTTTGATTTCCCATGAAACTTATTTAAAAAAAAAGGTGAATCTTCAGACTGTGCCAAGTTCACCAGAAGTTAGAGTAATGTTTTAAAAAAATGAAGTTTTATCAAATATCTAGTCATTAACTTGTTTTCATACCAAAGACAGTTTTCACTGCAGCAAATGTCATTGCTGTTGAAACATGTTGATGGTTAACAACGTTATGTGCTGGTGAATCAAACTGGTCGATTTAGAGAACATGATCTCCCAGTCTACTGGGTTGTTCAAAAAGTATTTTGTCTTGCCTGGTAGGAAAGTAGTACTGAGTAAATTCAGTGGTTGGGATTAGAATACTGCTATTCTAGACCTTGTGTTTCTTTGGAAACCCTTCATTCCTTACACTGACGGCCTGCAGAAGTGAGTTTGTTGCCCCCAGTGGGCATCAGCATACAGGATGTGGTGAATAAACAACAAGCTGATACGTGTCTTTGCATATTTCGCAGTACTCTGATACTGAGATACTGCCATGGAAACAGCTTTTTTTTATTTAATGCAAACAAATATATTTACTGCCATTGTACAAAGGACAGAGAAACAAATAGTTTACGCTTTACTGCCATGAAGCAGCTTTTCCCTTTTTGCAGTTTTGTTGAAAATCTTGACTTGAGCTTTGTCTTTTTGTCCGCACCGTTGGGTTAGTATCGTCTACATCCTCATGATGCATGTGCATCAAGGCTACTGAATGGTTTCCATCTTCAAAGAAGTGCCATGTACTTAAAACTAGTAAAAAAAAAAAAAAAATAACAGAATATAATGAAAGGAAACCCAGAACAGCACAAGCACATGGTAAGTGTGTTAAATTATGAAAAAAACACTGAAGCGCCTGTTTCTGCTCTCATAATGGGTTAAGAGGCAGTAAGTACAAATGGGTTTGAGATTAGATTATAAACAACCAGAGTTGGAGCAAAGAGAAGGGTCCAACTGCAAGGACTCCTCACCTCTGAACCAACCAGAACCTCATGGTGGCAAGCAAACGATCACTGGACCTAAGAGATCTGGTGAGTGGCCATTCCTCATCTGTATTAAATTAAAAAAAAAAAAAAAATCTTAAAACACGCAGATGAAGGGGAGATATAGTCACACTTTGTTGTTTATGGTCAGCGTTTTGGACCAGCTGCTGGAGGCCTGGCTAACTCCCAACATGCAGAGTTACATGATCCAGTTAGGATGTGATAAGGCATGGGTCACCCTTTCAGTCAACAAAAGATCAGAATTATTTGACCTGATAGTTTAAATAAATTACCACCATACTATGAAGAGTTAAAACTAAACTAAAAACTCGCAGCTGAATCTAATCTGGGCTTTCATCATTTTTATCTTCACTGAAACCAAAGACGTTTACAGAACAAGTGTGCTTCAGCTTCAGACGAAGCTGAGATGTTCTAAATGTAAAAGATGGAGCACGAAGCAGAACATACTGTTGGTCTAAGAGGGGATGAGTAGATTGAGTCTTCTGAACAGAATTAATAATCTTCGATTAAGAACGCCTCTGTCTTCACAGCGATGCCTCACAAACAGACTGAAAAACTCATTTGTTCCCAGATCCATTAGTCAAGTCATGGATAGAAGCGTGTGAAGGTGATTCATTCATTCAACCGTTATTTATCCAGGTTAGTCTCACTGAGTCACCACGACTCATTAACAAGAGAGACCTGGTTTTAGTCTTTATTTTAATTATTTTTTAGTGTTGAAGCAGTGGATTTTATTAATTTCTTTCAGGATCAATAACTATATATCCATCTATCTTAAAAAAAAAAAAAAAAAAATTATGAAGCAGTGGTTCACCACAGAGCTCCTCCTTAATCCTCCCGGACACCACCTGGCACTGCTCGGTCCAGTGAACCAGATCTGAAGCACCTTCTGGATCAGGTCTGTCAGGTTGGCAGATTTCAAAATGAACTTCCTGTAATGTCCTTATTTGGTCTTTGGCTGCAGTTTTCAGCTGGTTTCATCACTTTTTGTTTGCTTTCTGACACAATTCAGTCATAATGAACTTTATTTTTATTTTTTAAGAACACGAAGTCCAAGAGAAAATAAATCCTATGCAACTTATTCACTACAACATACAGTTTATCACATTTAACTCAAGTAGCTGAGTTTAGTTGATTATCCTGAGCCCTGACTGGTTCAGTTGAAGCCTCCTGATGATCCAGTCGTTCTGGATGACTCAGAATCCATACCAGCGCATAGCTTCTCCTCCTCACCAGTCTTTGTTAGCCTAGTTGTTTATGGAAAGCATCAGAGTTGATGTTTTTCTTTCGGCAGGAGTCCCAACAAACTCGCACAAAGAGTTTGATTATTCTACGTAAGATGCCTCCTCCTGACACAACCTGGACTCAAACCTGCAGCCTCAGGATTTCAAACCACAACACTGACCACTGAGCTACTGCAGCCCTTATAAATAAGAGTTTATTTTTATTAGCATAGTTGTATGTTTCAAAAGTAGAAACTACATTTCAAAAACTACGCAAAACACCAACAACTTCAGATGTTATAATTTACCAACATTCATTTTTTGGAGCTTTGACAAGACGGAGGTTTTTTTCCTCCGAGGTCGACCTGTTAGCTTAGCTCGTAGCTTAGCTTCTCAGCTTATCTGCTTTTAACCATCCAAAAATGTGATTTTTGGATCGTTAAAATGGATTTTAAAGAGAAAGGGAGGGGTCAGTGTCTTCAGTAGAAAGCGAGAGATGTGAAGAAAAGCCGATGAATGAACATGAGGTCGATAATTTTCATTTATCATGCGATTGATTGATTTATTGTTTATTGCGACAGGCCTGTTTATTAGTTATGTATTCTATAAAAATATTCTTGCACTGGAGCCACACACAGACATATTTTATCCCAGTTTACTTGCAAGGCCAGATGTTCACACAGGCTTACACAGATGTTTCATTGAAGTGGTGAAGATGTGGTGGTGAAGATCTGCATCGGGCGGTGCACAGGAAGTGTTTTTTTTTTTTTTTTACACGTTTATCAGCACGATGAGCTCGGCCTCTATCGGAGGCGTCTGGTGCCTGCAGGCTCCTCTCTCACCTCACACACATTAACATTAGCAGAGATAAACACCCATAAACCTTTACATGAATTCCCCTGACAGTATTTGCCGTTCCTCTTGTTTTTCAGGATTAAGGCCATTGAAAGCGTCTCAAAGGATGATGATACAAAATGGCTGACCTACTGGGTGGTGTACGGACTCTTCAGTGTGGCAGAGTTTTTTGCCGACATCTTCCTCTCCTGGTTCCCATTCTACTACATTGGAAAGGTAATCCAGCTGTCAAGGAGCTGAAGCAAGAATACAGACAGGCTTTTGGTGATTCTCCAGTCTGAGCCTAAAAACATCTGGGTTTTATTAAAGCAGAGCATTTATGATTTTAATTAAGAAAACCAGAGATGATGAACCAGTCACATCTGTCTCACTTTGGCTTTCTGACAAGAAAAACAAGTGAACGAGAAGTTTGGACATAATATTAAAAATTAAAAAAAGCTTAATTGTGATTGGTGAACAACTCTGTCTTCTCTCCCAGTGTGCCTTCCTGGTGTGGTGCATGGCTCCGACTCCTTCTAACGGGTCCATCCAGATTTATCATCGCATAATCCGACCGCTTTTCCTCAAGAACGAAGCCAAGATCGACGACGCCGTGAAGAACATCAAGGACAAAGCCTCAGACGCAGCTGACAAATTTAAAGAAGAAGGTACGCTCCGACTGGTTCTACTTCCCGAAAGGAGTTGTGTTCTGGTCCAGGCTTGAATGTTGTCGATGTCTCTTTGGTACATGTTTGTTCACGTGTTGTTCTCGATCCATTTTACTTTTAACGTTCCTTTTTAGTTGGAAAGAGGCTCATGAGATACAAGCAAATCATTGTTTGAATGGACAAAAACTCTTTGGTAATCCAGAGACTGTCCTATTTTAGTCCTTTTTATTAGCTCAGAACATTCTTAGAAAGTCATGGGTTTTACTAATAGCTGGCTAATTATTGTCTTATCCATAATATCTGTATTTTCCCCCCTCAGCTAAAAAAGCCACAGCAAACATCATCTTTGAGGAGAAGAAGAGCTCTTAGGGATGAGGCCTTCCCAAAGTCGCTGAGGAACGCAGAAGAAAACGCCTTGGATGTTGATTTTATGTCAGTGCATTTTGTGTTAACTTAAGCTTTATGTCAGTCTTGTTGCCTATATATATATATATATATATATATATATCCTGTATCATGAAAGGTCTTTCTACGTGTTGATTAGCTTCGGTTCACCATTATCCTCTTCAGGGTCATTGAACCCAGGACCCCTTTACTGTATGCCTCTTAAATAAAACAAATTGACTCAGGTCGTCTGTTAATCCTGATTCTTCCATCGTGGTCAGTGTTAAAAAATAAAAAAAAATGGAAAAGAAGTGGTGGGGAAAAAAAAAGTACACCCTTACAGTAACAAAATGTTGAAGTACGACTGGTTTGAAGAGTTGCCACAAAAAAGCTTCTTCTCAGCACTAAAGTTTGCAAAGGTGCATCATCACCTCAGGAGCACCGTCCTTTGGGCAAATGGGACCGAAGTAAAGAGACAGCAGGCGCCATGTTCCAGATCAAACACATGTCAAAGCACGGTGGTGGAAGGGCAATGATTTGAGCTCGTTTGGAAGTCGCATACCTGGGTTCCTTACGTCACTGAGTCAACTATAAAATCTGTCCAACAGGGGAAGCTTGTCCAGAACCAGAGCCTGACTGAAACGATGGTGACCCTGATGGAGCTGAGCAGGAACGAACGTCCTCAAACCTCAATGATCTGAAGCAGTGCGGTGCATGAGACGAGGTTTTTATGTCCCGCTTCAAGCATGGACTTTTTATTTTTGACTCGTGCACATTTGCTCTCAAAACTTCATTTGTTGTCCTCTTGTCAATCAAAAAAAAAAAAAAAAAAAAGCCATTTTCAAGAGTCTGAAGCCCGTTTAAATATAAAGGAACTCCACCACAAAGCTGCAGCACCACAGTCACATTTAAACTGGTGTTTAAAAGGTGTTCCAGTAACAGCGTCACTCAGTTACTGAGTCGAATCTTTAGTTCTTCCTGCACGGTGCAGCGAGCTCTCACCACAGAAGAGTTGAAGAGACAGCATGTCGTGCTCCACAAACGTTGATGCTGAGATGAATGGACAGAGACATTAACTTTTCTCAGCACTAAAGTTTGCTAAGGTGCATCATCACGTCAGGAGCACCATCCTTTTTTTTTTTTTTTTTTCCTGTTTTTCTAAAAATGTAAACTTTTTTACTTCAATGTAAGCCTTCAATTCTTTAGGCTTGGACCTCTTCACTTTAAGAGAAAAAGGCTCTGTTTTCACATTTAAGATGTATTTTATTCTGAGCTTTCAGCTCTAATCTGAAATAAAGACCCTAAATGTATTTGTCTGGGACTACTTTTAAATCTGGAGCTAGTTGTTTACTATAAAGTGCAGTTTGTTAACTGTGAAAATGTGAATACAGGCAGGCAAGACCATAACAAACATTTGACTTTCATCCAGACTTTTTACTTTGATACAGTTTTTACCTCTGAGTTTTAATTGATAGCCCCTGCTGTACAGATGTGTATTTTATTCAGTTTTGGCTTCTCTTTGGTGCAGCAGGTGTGAAGTGGAGCCTGTTTAGTGAGGCCACCTAGTGGAGAAGCAGCATTACAATGATTTTTCAATCAAAGCTGATTGATTCTGATGCAGATCATCTGCTGCCTCGTGTGAGAAGACAAATGCAGCCGTTTTTGATCAAACCTTAACATGAAACACAATCTCATAAAACACTTTCAAGATGTCGCCCTCGGAGCATCTGTTGTGAATGACTCTCAACTACCACCACATTCAATTTTAGTCCAATATATACAAACGTGACAGAATTATCACCGTTTTTGTTCCAAGGTAAGTGTGCTGTTGGCGGCCATCTTGAATTGGATTGACTCCGAAGGTTAATTACTTTCATTATTAATTCTTTTTGTCATTCTAAGGTACTGAGCATAGACTATTAATATAAAATATATTTTTTAAAATTGCAGTATCAATTTGCAACATAAAATTGCATTAAGTGAAGTCAGAAAATGTTTTAAATCCAGAAGTTCTTAAAGGTTTATAAGAGGATTAAGGCCACTAGAAAAAAAACAACTATTCAGAATTCAGAAAAAAGTCAGAATTAAAAAAAAAAAAAACTAAATACATTTTTACCCCAGTGGCCCTAATCCTCTTCTGTAAATATGCATAATCCCATCATAGTCACACAAAAAAAGACAAAAGTGTTTGCTCTCAGAACTGAATTCATGAACTTTGTTGGAGAGAACGATTACAAACGATCTCAGTGAGTGATTTAAGTAGTTTTATAAACAACTTTATAAAACAATTCATAAAAATCCATGCACTTTCAGTGTAAATTCATTTGGAAATATAGAAAAAATATATTTACAGGTTTGAACCATAACAGTGACTTCATTCAGTTGGGTGGTTCACAAAGAATATACTTGGCTGCATAGAAACATTGACATTATTATTGCCTATATGGAAAATAAAATAAAAAATAAAAGCAGTCTAGTTGATTTGAACTCTTATCAGGTGCTCGTCTGTTTATTCATACTGTACATCTACGACTCCAGCCACTGATTTCAACACGCTGAGCACAACTAAGTACTAGTGAAAAACAAAGTAAAAAAAAAACAAAAAACTTTCCCTTAAAAAATTACATTCTGAACATTATGAAACAAAAAAAAAACTATTAAATGGAAATTCACTCACATAGTGACAAAAAGCCTGAGTTGAGAGGGAAAGTATAGTCATAAGTTCAAAAAGCCTGAGGAAACAGTACACTGATTTACTATTTTACAAAAAAGAAAAACAAAGAAAATTTAAAGGTTATGTAATTTTTACACCCAAGATATGTTATTAAATAATTTGCTGGTGGGGGAGGAGAAATGAAAACCTGCTGAAGAGATGATAATCGCTGTATATGAGGTACTCCAGGTGTCGAGCCTGAGGCCTGAGTCTGTTCCACAGCTCCTGGGACAAACAGTTTAAATAAAGACAGGACAGTGTGACGGGACAAGCACTGAGACGGTCCAGTGTCCGTGGGAAGATGAGGCAGCATTCAGGGTCTGCTGTGTCCGTTTACCAAGTCCAACCCGCCCTTATACAATTAAAAGAAGCTGTTGTCAGCTTCAGAGCCTTAAAACAACAATAAACTCTTAAATACAAAAGTAACTAGATTTTTTTTTTTTAAATTTTTAAGTCGCTGCCTGCTTGAAGCTACTTCTTTTTTAAAGTGTTTCTCCGGGGTCCTCACATGCTGAAGTGAAGAAGGAACAGTCGAGCTGAACTGACTGACAGTGCTTTGAACAGTTTGAAGTCTGGGGGGGGGTCCACAGTTACTTTAAGGCATTTCCTGTGTTGCTGAGTCTATGGCTGCTGCGAGCAGGCCCTGGCAGCTGCTGCTATGTCTTGCGGCTGCTCCAGATCTGCTCCGGCGGACTCCTGTGGTCTGACGAGTACTCGTACGGCGAGTGATATCCCATGGGTGAACGAGAGTCACAAGGTGAGCGCTGGTCTCGGGGGGAGCGGGCCCCACTCCCCGACACCCGCAGGTCTGTCTGCCAGTCCGAGTGGTAGCGGTAGGACGAGCGGTGGTCTGAATGAGAAAGGTCCTTCTGGTCCTGCCGATGGTCTCTGCCGGTACGCAGCTCCTCCAGTTTCCTGTGTTTGCCGTCATGATATCTGCATGAACATGAGCGTCAGGGTTACTGAGCATCAAGGTGCACAAATTAAAACAACAGGACCATCGTGTTAAAAACTGTTCTTCCACATTATAGAGCCTCGCTTGGCGTGCTGTCCGGCACGTTAATCACAATAACATGGTCGAGTTAGCTTTCTGACAACTGTTGACAGTTTACTGCTACTCCAGCTTTCAGATGAAAAATGAAACGTTTCTACAATTTATTATTTTTCTTATTTTAACCCATCCAGAGGACCTGATTTAACTTTTTTGGATTTTTCTGCCTAGATTATTGAGCATGCATTGGGATACTGGTACTCTGCTTTCCTCCCACAGACCAAAAACATGCATGTTAGTCTGACTGGGAACTCTAAATTGTCTCTGGGTGTGAGTGAGAGAGTGAATGGATGTCTCTGTGTGTCCCTGTGATGGACTGGAGACCTGTCCAGGGTGTCCCCCTCCTCATGAAGCGACTGCTAACAATGAGCAACAGCGACCCAGAAAAGAAGAAACAGGTAAAGATAATGGATGGAAACTCCATCCTATTTGCATTTTGGTGCAGAATGAAGCCAAGCTGCTCATCTCATGATGTGAAATGACGAATCAAGTAAGTGACATTTAACAATAAGAGCAGGTGATGTCTGTTAGTGCTCAGAGCATGTGTGGAGGATGAAGCTCAGCTATGACCACATCTGTACGTTGGTGAAGATCCTCAGTCAATAAGGACACAGACGATAAATCTAAAAAAATAAATAGTTCAAAACAAAACAAGTGGACTTTAGTTGTACCTGAAGACGTTTCACTTCAGAGGAGAACGCTCCTCGCATGAGAAACGAGACGTCTTCAGTTCAAAATAAACTCCAGTTGTTTTGTTTTCAACCTTTTTTGGGATTTACCACATCTGTAAAACCTACCTACCCTACCATTACACAAGCAGGGCGCCCCGCCCTGTCAACAGAACCGAGTGCCCTGCCTACCAAACTGCAATACAGACGGGTTAGCTAAAAAGCTAGAGGTAGCGCTCAGTTATATTCACGCGGAGTCGTTTCCCAACGCCCCCCACCCCCGTTCAAAAAACATGTACCGACCGTATTTTCCGGCGTATAAGTCGCACCTTTTTGCATAAATTTGCAAGTCCTGCGATTTATACACTGAAGCGACTAATATACATTTTATTCCCCCCATATTTATAATCCAGTTTATGGCTGAGCTCTGACGATTTCATCCATTCCAACATGAAAAATATTGAACACTACCATTTTCAGCCACTAGAGGGCCCTCGAGTGTTATAGCAAGCCAAGTGTCTCATTAATAGGTAAAAGTGGCTATTGATGAGACACTTGGCTTGCCATACCAAGCCGCCTTCGGCCCCAATATTTGACCATCAAAGTGCATTTATTAAGGACAAGTTCAACTCAGACACATCTTTACTATAATTTTGAGCAAACAAGTAATTGTTTTTAACTGTTAGACTTGTTAAATTCTTGTTACAGTCCTCCTGTGCATGCTCCTGCAGCTACCACTTTGGCAGCCAATCAATTTTTGGCACAACACCGGCCCACATTTCTGGGTGGTCAGCGGTGAAGCGTAACGTGTCAGCGGTGATGCATAATAGATGTGACTTATACGCCGGAGTGACTTGTACGGCAGAAAATACAGTAGGTACAAACAGAGCGCAACACAGATGTGTCTTGGTCTTCACCCCCCATCCTCCCAACAAAAACCACAGAAGAGATGAGCGCCCTGTCAAGGCAAGCACCGTAATGTAAGAGAAACAGTGTAAGCTATAACCATTTTTTTGTGTTTGCTAAAGCTGATTAGCTGCAGTGACCATCATTACTGCCCTTTCACTTTCAGTGACGAGCATTTGTAACTAAAACTGTAACCACTTATCAACTACATCCTCTGAGTTTGGTTACAAATCAAAAACAAAGAGGAGAGAACGAGAAATATGACGATTCAACTTAGTCCAAGTGTGTCGGAGAGACAAACGTATTCATCATTCATTCATTCAACGTTCATTTACACAGATTAATCCCATTGAGCCTCGGGGACTCATTTACAAGAGACCTGGTTTCAACATGCTTGTGAAAAAGAAATGCGCTCTCGTCTCACCTGTCCTGTCTGTCCCTGTTGTCTGCTCTGTAGTGGTCTCTGTCTCTGTGGTCTTTGCCGTTGCTGAAGGAGGAGTAGGGCCTTTTCCTGGAGTCGCCCGTTGGGGTCTTCTTGTGGGACTCGAAGCTGTGCCTCTCTTTACCGCAGCTGCTGTCGTGGTGTCGAGCTGAAGGCTGATGCCTGTCTGAGCTGTAGCTGTCCCTGCTGCTGTCGTCATGGTGAGAGCTGTCCTTCAACCGTTCAACATCTGAGGACAAGACAAACACACGTATCTACCAAGAACTGCAGGATCTTCCTCGCGTTTTGTTTTGAGTTAAAGCATTTCACCTACCAAGATGTTTAAAGCCTTGAGTGTTTATACTTCTAGTGTTCTGCTCCATTGCCTGTGGAAAGAGTAAATACCGTGGATGTTCACGTCTTTCTAGATCGTGGGAAGAAATACTTCATGGTCTTTAAATACCTGAGCATTTTCTTGTCTTTTCTTGATCGCGTGCTTGTACAATTTGTGTAGCTTCCTCGCATCAAACTCAGTAAATTTAGAAACAAATATCCACAGATTTCTGTAAACAACAACAAAAAAACATATTAGATCATTAGAACCACCTTCACACACACTCAAAATAAAGATGAACGTGCTCTTTGTTCAAACAGTGAGCTGACTCGAAGACGGGGAGTAAACTAACTTTCTCCATTGTTTGATCTGGTCAGGGTTCGAGTACTCCTTCAGGCACTCTGTGATGTGGTCTCCGATGTTTATGAGACATTGTCTGGTGTGTTCCAGCTGCTCACGCTCCGACAGACCCTTCTCCGGTCTGTCCAGCTGCTTCAAGGCAGCTTTCACCGGCCGCATCCTCTCTTTACACTGCAACAAAACAATAACACAGCTCAATTAACTTGAACCACTTTTTTTTTTTTACACACAAAACAACACACATCATGTGAAAAAGAAGACCCACCCTGTTTTCATTCTAAGGTTTGACTTATCAGGGCATAATAACAAAGATCTGGTCTTAATCAGGTCCTAAAAGACCACTTGTGTTCATTCAACCTTTATTTAAACAGGTTAATCTCACTGAGTCACGAGGACTCATTTACAAGAGAGACTTAAAGAACACACATGACGTACAGACAATAAAATACAAATAAAATAAAAGTAGTGCTATAAACAGTAAAATCAAGGAGCCTTATAAACAAGGTAAAATATTTGCTTTGACTGTTCTAATGTGTAAAATGCGTTGTGGCTTTTCACTGGTCTGGAGCACACGAGTGCGTTAACACAACGCCAGAGCGGAAAGACGTCTGCAGTGGAACAGCTGCTGCATGACAATGTTTGTAAAATCACTTCAGAGTCCATCCAAAAGAAGAGAACATTTCAAAAAGTTGCTAATTTTCCCAGGAGTGGACGTCCCACCAATTTCACCAGAAGGTCAGACTGTGCAACCCTCAACAGGCTCAACAGGCCTCAGTCAGCAGGTCACAGTTCATGAGAGGATAACATGATGGGCTTATGGATCATTTTTCTCCTACTAGACTCCACAGGTGTCATTTCATGCACGTCTACCCACTCACAATGAATAGATCAGAGTAAAATGACATGGTTTGGGACTGTCATATTATTTACACTGTGTATTTGAACCAGTCAACGTACCACACTGAAGGTCCTCTGGTCCAGTTCCTCAGACTCCTCAGATCCTGGCATGTTTTCTGCATTCGTTACTTTATGGACAGACAAGTCCGAGACTTTCTTTATCCGGTCGTGTACCTCGGTCTTCGCTTCAATCTGATTAAAACAGTAAATTAGAGACAATTCTAGTCTGACTTTTCATTTATCCAGAGCATAATTCTTGATGCTTCTCATTGTTTAAACGTCTCTCACCTTGTCGATGCCCTCCTCTTGTCTATGTTTTGTCTGAAGAGCCATTATTTCTTTTTTTTCTTTGGACTCTTTTATGTCTTTAAAGTCACAATTTTCATCCTTCTCTTTCTTTCCATCTTTTTCTTTGACATCTCTCTCCACTGATGAGAAAACGTCCTGCTCGTCCTCCTCATCGTTATCCTCCTCTTTCTCCTCCTTCACCACTATCTTGTCTGCTCGGGCCCATCTGCTCGATATCTTCACCTGTTCCACCTCCTGAAGGGATCAGACCTCGTCACCTCAACCGTAAAACTATTTGAGGCATCATGTGATGAAACCAAGGTTACCTTGTCGTCGTCCTCATCAAGCTCATCCTCGTCTTCTGACCTCTTGTCTGACTGGAGATCTGAAGACGGGCTCTTTGTCACCTCGTCTGCCTTAGTCGTCTTTAGAGCTTTGCTCTTTTTACTTCTTGGTTTCCTCTTCCGTGAATTTGCCTACATACAAACAAAGAACTGATTAATCCTTGTAGACATGATCTTAAGTCCATTATAACTGGTCCAAAGCAAACACTCCTTCAAGTCGAGCAGCGATTCGGGCTTTAACAGACCACTCGAGTAATCTACACGTTGATTCCAAGGACGTCTATCGAGTTTTTTTATTTCATGTCGAGTATTCGTAGTGACGTCATCACGTCGCAGTTACAGAACAGAAAATGAATCAACTTCCTGTTTGGAGCACATTGCAAATTGGTGTTACACCATATTCTGTGACCACTGTATATTGTGATCGTAAAGGGCGGTGTTGCATGCACTGTTGCAGGTCAAAGAATATGGTGGAACACCAGGTCCATTGACAGAACCAGATTCCTCTGACCTTGTTTCACAAACAAAAAGCAAAAAATATTAATATCCAAACCTATAAAAACCTATAACCATATTTATCTTTAAAACTAAACCTAATGCGCAGCACCTCTGGCAGCGCTGCGGGGTGATCGACTGCCCCACTGTTTTTAAGTTTAGTTTTTGACGTGCTACACGTTACTTTCAGTTTTGCAGCTTAATAATAATAACTAATAGTTCTGGTTTTCCTGTGATTTATCTGCAGTATGATAAATGGTAGGAACATAATATATGCTCTCAATGTTTTGTTGGTCTTTTTTCTGTTGTATATAATAAATGCTGTTTTGTTTTTTTGCATTTTTTTTCATCTTAAGATCCTATGACATCCTCAACTACTCGAGTTCTACTCGCGCTTTATTATGTTGATGCCGTGTTAAAAAATTATGTACTCCTTCAACCCCTAACTGACTCCTATCCCATCCAAAATGAGTAATTGTAAGACTCTGAGGTAAAATTTTAAGATTTAATCAGATCTTCTTTTTTCTGTGTAAAAGAAAACTAAGACGATGAACCCGCCTTTGTCGGCATGTGGCTGCATTGATCGGATGAGGGCTCAATAAGTAGACGCCTCCCATTTTCAAGGATTTAGTCCAGTCACACAAGCAGGAGAGCAGTCGGGAGGATGAACAAGATTTGAAAATATTTTTTATTTTACACATTAAAATTCAGTGCAAGTTGACTTTAAGTTTTGAGCCAGTTTCAACAAAGTAACCAACGAAGAAGTGACTTCAAAAAGTTTTGTTGATCCGGTACAACTTTTCACCACCAGATCCTTATAATCCATCATTTCACCAGTGTGAACACTTGTGAGGTACCAAGACCACTGGAACCAAATCCAGAATGAAGGCTACCGCTTTCCCCATGCCAAAGGTAACCGGCGGGAGACATCCACATTTTGGGGTCGCCCACATTAGACCCTGGAAGCTGTACGATAACTCTGTAGGACGAACATTTTTCCATTTCTCACAGGTGATTCATTGTGTCCCAGCTGTTAAGATACACTTAGAAATACTTCTAATTTTCTTTATTATCTTATTTCTAGGGCAATCTTTGCCCAATTCATTTATTTGGCTAGTTTCATTAACAAGTCGTACGCCTTCCCTTTCAGCTCATAAATAAACCCAAATCAGTTTTGCCTCAAAGTCCAAAGTCATATTAATGTCATATTTTATGTTTTAGTTCCAATAAGTACCATCATTCATATCATAACACTGCTGTATTGTTTTCTATATACAGTATGTGAAAATAAACATTACAGAAACAATAGTTCACCTTAATCAGTTGTTGTGTCTAATAAAATTTTACTTTAATCCAACAAAAACACTCATATGTTCAGGGTATTTGTTGGAGGCTTATTAAATTGTAAGTATGAATACAAAGTAATTCCATTTCCTTCAAAATTTAGAGGTGGTGCCCCTGAAAAAAAAATCAATCAAAATTAATCAAACCCCAATCCCCTAATCTTCTGCAAAAGTAAAATAAAACAAGCGGCTGGCAAAATCATTCTTCATCCTGCAGTCAAAATACTGTGAAATACATGGCAAACCATTGACGTGCCTCTTACACAAAATCTTCTGGTCATCTGTTCTCTTTTTCATGAGGCAAAAGTACAAATCAGAGCAGAAACAGCAGGAACATCATGCAAACCTCTATCAATTCAGCATGGTTGCCAGAGACGGCTAGTGCCCTGATTGTAGCCAACACATAAACTGTGCATTATTGTATTCTTCAAAATGTTCCACCATTGATTTTGTCCCTGGGAATGCTGTCTTTGTAGGTTTCATGGATGAAAGTATTGGAGGTGGCTATTATGATTGTAGTCTGCTGTGTTGTTTGTCCGACAATTGGGACATTAGAATTTCTCCACAATTCCTGTGATATTATCCCTAATCAACTCTATTCACACCTTCATGCAGGTGACCAAAACATTAATCTGTGAGACAGGCTAACAAAAAGCCTAACTATCTTTCATTGTGCGTGGCGAATATTTCCGGTCTAATCTGCATGCGTCTAATTCTCATGCTGTTGTATAAAGTCTGGAACACCACATACTCCAGACATTTTGGAATTGATAAAGCCTCCTGGATGGGAAGAGAAACATATTCAGTTTCAGATTAGATGTCCAGTTGTTGTGTTTTTTTATTTTACTTTTTTTTTTTAATTGATCATGGACTGGATGATGGAGAATCTTCACCAACACCAGGTGGTGCATCAATAGGCTTTAGTGGCCACCTTAGTCTGGAATGCATTGAAGCAGTTTCACAACAGTTTAAAAAGGGTTAAAATTTATCATGTTTGTATTAAGCATCGACCCCCAAGTAAGCAGACTGAGGGAGTAACAGAGCCAGGAGTATAAAAGGTAAGTGTGCTTTATTTACAAGTGCAAATATTGTCAGGACTGAAAGGGAAAGGAGGACAAGGTGAGTAAAAGTTCTTTGTTTCAGGTCTTGAATATTAATCTTTGTAGAAGATAATATCTCCTTACTGGTTGCTTAATGTTTGCAGGTGTGGCCCGAGGGGAAGAGGAGAGGTCTCCAGGAGATCCAGATTGAAGTGAGTGTCAGTGGAGAGAGGAGCAGGTTGACCCTGTCTGAAGAGTTTGATAGTTGTAGTTGAAGGGACACCGTTGAGCCACAGGCGAACCACAGAGGAGAGATGAGATCCTAAGAAGGACTCGGAGGAGCAGGACGTGGAAGGCCCTGAAGAGATCGGGCGAACCAGCTGCAATGATAGGTTAGTTGACTGTACACGAGTTACCATTTGGCAGTTGATGTCCCAGCACTGAAGAGGTGTCTAGCAGGAGCTGAAGTACCCCATTCCAGCAGTCCTCCTCAGTCAGCAGCAGGTGGGGTGAATCAGTGGTAATTGGCTGTAGAGAGAGTGAGTGATAAGAGAAAAAACCAGGAATCCTACAAAATCACCTACATCAGATGTGTGTTAACAGTGCACATAATAAAAATGTAATGTACCATTAATGTGGTGATGGCACATGTTTATAGAGCATTAAAACTGATCCTATGAGCTCTGTAATCCTCTTATGACAAAAGAGCCAGCTCTTGTTGGATAGCCTATCTTCTAACTATTTTTGTGGAAGACCCATCCCTGTGCAATTAGCATGTTGATGGCGTCGCAGCGGGCTCGATGCTGCTGCTGCAGCTCATGCACAGACAGAATGACAGAGTGAGCCAGAAGGAGCAGACTTGGTGTTGCATTATTCAGCAGGATGATCGCAGATGCTGGCAGGGGAGCCGCTGTGAGCATGGCTCTGTCTGGCTGATGGAATTCTGCAGCAGCAATCGACACATCATTTCAGCTCTAGTGCAGCAGCATGAGCATGTAGGAGCAAGCGAAGCATCGCCCAGACGATTGTGCTGTGCCAGTGGCACTTTTATCAGTCCATCTTCATGGACTGCATTGATGTATTTACACTCAGAAACATCTGTCAACCTGACTAGTTGAGATCCCGGTAATAATGAGGAAGTGTGTGAACTTGACTTACAAAGAGGTGCCCCATGAGGGGAAAAGAGCCATAATAACAGGATAAAGATGCAACCCAAGTTCTACAAATTCACAGGGATTTAATTCATTCAGGCTTATCTAACTTGTCAGTTTATTTGGTATGTAGCGGTCAGATAACTGACACAGATTTAATATCTGTTGAGGTTTTATGCTGTCACGTCAGTTTTTGTCTTACAGGTGGTTATGCTGTTTTTTTTTTTATTATTATTTTTTTTTCATACAAATCTGATTTCTGCACTTCTTTTCACAATGCAAATATCAGCAGGGAAAATGTTTAAAATTACATCACAAATAGGTTTAAGCAACTTTGAACTTTGAGACATAATTACTGATCAAAATGTTTCATTCAACCTTTATTTAAACAGGCTAGTCCCAATGAGCCATGCAGACTCATTTACAAGAAAGACCTGAATTTTAACAAAGAGTGATGACAACAGTGGACAACAACAACAAAAGCATTTCAGTTTGATACCACACACTTGTGCCATCTTTTGCAAACATACACTTAAACTTTTTACTTTTGCAAATTTTGGCAACACACACACAAATTGTACATCAAAACAATTTTTTTTTTGTCTTCTTTCACACTAGGACTTACAGTTGTCTCTCAAATGCCATCAGACTAAAAGCTTTCACAGATTCAGTTACACTTAGTCTCAAATAATAGTCTTCAACACAGGAAGTGAAGAATTGTTTTATTACATTTGTCACATTACCTTCATAAAAAAACTGTAGAAATATAAAATTCCATGTGACCAACAGTCTTCAACTGCTCATGGTTTAATTAACAAAATTTAAAAGCTAAAATAATTTTTCATAGTAGTAGTAGTAGTAGTAGTAGTAGTAGTAGTAGTAGTAGTAGTAGCAGAAGTATTAGTAGAAGTAACAGAAGCAGTAGTAGCAGAAGTAGTAGTGGTAGCAGTAGCCGTAATAGCAGTGGTAGTAGTAGTAGTAGTAATAGCAGTAGTACAAAGTAGTAGTAGTAGTAGTAATAGCAGTAGTAGTAGTAGTAGTTGTGATAGTAGTAGTAGTAATAATAGTAGTAGTAGTAGTAATAGTAGTAGTAATAATAGTAGTAGTAGTAATTGTGATAACTTCCGGTTCCGGCGAGCTCATGGACGCAGCTCCCTCCAGCTTCTCTGTAGTCTTTTATCATCAAACTGACCCG
>JARVGS010000672.1:9224016-9237224 GCA_031762315.1 Hypsolebias antenori
TCTTTCTGCAGCTGTGCAGCCTCCATGCCACACGTTGATGCTGGAGCACAGGATGCTCTCCACTGCACACCTGTAGACGCAGGTGAGGACTGAACTTCCCAGTCCAGCCTGCATCTAGCAGATGTGGTCCTGGATTCAGCCCTGATTAATCCAGGGCATCCAGTCCTATATTCCTACGTTGTAAATATTATATTTCTTTTTCACTTTTTGATACTTTATTTTGTACTTTTATTGCAAACTTTAGTATTAACTGTTTTGTTTTGTTATTTTTAGCGAGTCAAATCAGTTCTTCTCATCCTGAACATTTCATTGCACTGTCGACCTTGTGTTAACCTGCATATGACAAATAAATAAACATAACATAACGAGAAGTAGCCTGACCAACAGCTCTCCTTGTGTGAATAGAGCACGCTCTGCTTCTCTCACGCATCCTAACATCCCCTGCCCTACCCCTCCAGTCCCTGCAGGTAAGGGCGTTTCACTTCAGGACAAATTGAGAACGCTGACTGGTCATTTGCTGATGAGGAGTAACTGACAAGTGGCGTTGAGGATCCGACTTGTGCAAAAACATCATAGATTTTACTGGCCCCATATGTGTCATCATTTATTCCATATTCATTCCAAATGTATTTAATATTTTGATGAATCTTTGAGAACTGAGCTTCCTTACAAAATCGTAATGATGTTTTTTTGTTGTTGTTGTTTTTCAGGGGTGCTGAGATAAAATTTAGGGGTGCTTGAGCCCCAAAATGAGGCTAAAATCACCACTGCTCCCACAGCATATGGAATGGCCACTGGTCTGGGTTCCTCTTTTTCACCTGATGGCTGACTGGAGTCCTGTTTACAATGTTACATGATTATAACAAAGCAACCGTTGTTTCGTACGAGTTTCTAGTCACAGGCTAATTTGCAAACCCAGTCTTTGGTTGGATTTTTTTTTTTTATATAAACAGCTAAAATAGGATTCAAATTAAATTAGAATTAAACAGTCCCTTCATGCCTGCTCCTCCATCCCTATGGGGCTCAGTGTTCACTTAATAGTTTTTGTTTCAGCCATTGTTTCACCTGGAAATTAAAAACTCCAAGATCTGTTAACATTTTTATTGCTGGTGGTAAACTGTTCCAAATGTGAGGACCTTTACGTGATAAAGAACATTGACCAAGTTATGGTTTGTATTTTGCAGGTTCTCCATCAACTGCACCTCTTGTTGCAACTCCTGTGCTACAGACTTGTAAAATCGTTCTGCTCACTAGCTCTGAGACAAGACCATTAATGCATTTAAAAGTCAGTTTTAAACAAGACTTTTTTTTTAAATTGTCCAAGCTTAAGAAATCATGTTTCTCCTGTATTTTACAATGGTGCCACTTCAGTAGTTTTTGGTTGCGAATACAACATCCTCATAGGTTTTAGAGCAGATTGAACAGACAGTGACACAGTATGAGAAATGTAAAGTAATTAATTAAACAACCAGGTAAAATTCTTATGACAAATCTAAAATTAGGTTCATGATAGTTTTTTCTCAACTACTTTTGTCTTGTCTTTGGTTGTCATCCCTTTAGTTTAGTTAGAGGCTTGTCATGTCACATAATCAACTTTGTTATCGTTGTCCTTTGCATGTGTGTAATTGGTAGAAAATAAATAAATAACGAAAAATACAAAATATATTATATATTATATTATTATTTATCATATTATATATATAATTATATATATATGATTACAATATTTACAATTTATTTAAAAAATAATAATTTGCAAACTGCCTGCAACTACCAAAAGGCTGTGATGTAGGCCTTTCCTTGCCCCTGGACACAAATGTACAATTTCAGACAAGAATCAGTGAGGTTAGATTTATTGCTGAATCACTTGTGACTCACAGGATTTTCTTTGTAGACATGTTTAAATGCAGTTCACATACCAGCACCTCATTCTTTTGATCCATGAATGTACAACACACCCTTTCAAAGAGGTCAAATGCTGTGTCATTATTACATCCACCATATATTTTTTTAACAACAGTGCTGAAATGTGATAAGTTACCTCTCACACTCTACTCATAAACATGACTCATTTACTTATACTATGCAAAGATTAAATTAATCTGTAAGAGATTAAGTGGATATTTTGCAAACAAAGGCCCAATCTTTCTTGAAGGAATGCATATTTCCTGCCACTTTTTATGTTGTAATTTTAAGCTAAGAGCTTCTTTTGATGATTTTGCATGATCTGGTAGAGCTTAAAGTATGTGCTGAGGATTCTGCTCACCTACTAGATGAATATCTAAAATTGACAGAGGTAAAGACATTTTTGTGATGAATATAGTCAGTTAGCTGCAGAGGCCATTGTGAACTGGGTTATATCAAAGGTTAATCAGTTGTAGATGTTTACCCAGTGATTAATTTCTGAGAGTTTCATTAACATCCATCCCATAGTTAATGAGATATTTTGCTAACAGACAGGCACAGCTGTAATAGTTAATGGCAAACTTTTAAAAATCCCAGTCAGTAGACTACAAAAACCTGGACTGAAAAAACAAAAATGCAAAAAAAAAAAAAAAAAAAAAAAAAAAAAAAAAAAAAAAACAAAAAAAAAAAAAAAAAAAAAAAAAAAAAAAAAAAAAAAAAAAAGAAATCCCATTATTTATTTTATATAAAAGTGAACTTGTTACGATTTTTATCTAGTTATCCACTTTACCGGTGAACTTGAACGTCTCATTGAGAGTTCGCTCGGCGGGCGGAGCGGAGCGTCAATAAACGCATAGTCATAGTGACGTCATTAGGCTCCTCCTGGAAGAGTCACGTGTGTAGAACCAGGAGATGATGAGTTCACGTACAACACAGCGTAGCTCGGTCTGTGACGAGCGACGGGCTGGCTCGGAAGCTTCAACAAACGCGGTCTCACTTTGTTGTCAGTGCACCACGGGGCAGAATTATTCACGGCTTCGGTCTGTGTCTGTTAACCGAACCGAGGGCACCGGGTGTCGCTTCTCCGGTTTGACGGCAACTATCGTTTGAGGTTTACCAAGCTAACAAGAGGCCTGTCTCCTCAAATGCTCAGCTAACGGTACCAACCGAGGACGCCGACAGCACCGAGGGACTGCATCCCACAGAGCCTAAACCCTGCCGAGTTTGTTGGATCGGGACTTTATGCTAGTTTCCTGCGAGCTGGACCAACTAGCTCTGTTAGCTAACCCCGTGGCGCATTGTTTTGCATCTTAACATCAGACCCAGCAGGGTAAAAAACTTAAAAGTGCGCGATTATGGGGCTGCTGTCACAGGGATCTCCACTGAACTGGGAAGAAACCAAGAAATATGCCGACCACATCCGAAAGCACGGCGTCATCCAGTTCGTCAACATCTATAATAAAGTTAAGGAGCGCCAGAAAGATGTGCTGAAATGGGGAGATGAGGTAAAAAAAAAACAAAAGTGTCATGCGCCTTTAAAGCTGCACCGGCATGTGGACGTTCAATGTTTGTGCATGATGCAACAAAGCACCGTTATTGATGTTAATGCATTAAGTGCCTTTTTTTGTGTGTGTATAGGTCCAGGACAAAACCTGACGTTTTACCTGCAATTCTTAACGTGTTTGCACGATTGTTTTTCCAAGTAAATGCAACTTGTATTGTATATAGTGCTGGATTTAAAGCAGTGAATCACCTGGTGATCCTCACATTTGTCATGCTGTCAGTGGAGATTGTACTTGCTCAGTGATTCACCTTATGTTTTGTGCTGTCACCACTGATAATAGTTCAGAGAAAACCTCCCTGTTGAGTAAACACAACACACAGATCTGTGTGCTCGGCTGTTCAGCTAACTGTTTGCATTTAAATTATTAGTAGTAGTTTATTATTCTACGCCTGCCAGCAGCAGTCCACAAATCTTTGGTTTGAAACGGCTTGAATCGATGTGGAATGCTGTTGTTGTAGATTAATCCGTGTTTCAGACAGAGGATTACAGAGGAGCAGAGTCAACGTCAAGGAAACGTAGTGCTGATGAATTGGAAGTGATGCGATGGCGTCCCAGTCTGGTCGCTGTCGGAAAGCCCAGTCCCGAATTTAAACTTTTTTCCCTTCCTCTTTGCGTGTCTTCAGGTTGAGTACATGCTGGTGGAGCTGGACGACAAGGACGAAAAGGTTCGACTCGTGCTGAACAGCGACAACGTTTTGGAAACCCTTCAGGAAAAGGGTGAAAAAGTAAACCCCAAGTAAGTAACGGTGCTGCACGTGAGGCGAACCAGATTTTACAAACGTGACTGGAGTTAGAGGAGTCATGCAGGCAACTTTCATCTTGACGTTTTTCATTCGTGCACCCGCACCGCGATAGCCAAGTCTGCTGGTGATAATGTGGCGAGGGACATCAAAAGTGATGAATCGCATTGTAGTGGTGTCAAATGTGATTCTTTACATAGTTGTGGTTTGAACAGTTACAGGCGGATTTACAAAGATTGCGCTGCAGGGGTTATCTGCGTCATCTTTACTTCTTTTGAATGCAACTTTCGTTTAAGCAGGCAAATCCCGCTGAGATCACAGAGGCCTCCCAGGCCTGATCGAGGGCGGCCTGGGCCTGCAGACAGCTTGAACATGCATGTTTTTGGACTGTGGGAGGAAACTGATGTACCTGGAGAAAATCCACCTAAACACTAGGTGCTCTTGCTAACGTCAAGTCCCTCTGTAGAGTAAGCATGACCACCTGGGCTTAAACCCAGGACCTTCTTGCTGAGAGGCAACAGTGCTAACCACTAAGCCACAGTGGTGCCAACTCCTTCACAACGTCTTCATTGGCTCCCCTGATTTGCTTCGTCACAGTCGCAAAGCAAATAAATGGCATTACCGGTATGTGCTGTTACAAACGCTCCCGTCTGGTTCAGCAGGTGTGAGCAACTTGCACTGTTATGGCGTCAGAATAAAGCAAATCTTTAAATATCACAATTTGCCACAAATGTATCTGCAACAAAAACGACAGAGAAAAGGCTTCTCACGGTTCCTCTGGTTGAACGGATGAAGTACAGAACAAAAGATGGAACAACAAGTGAGGAATCACATTAAGGATGGCATTTTGTTTTAAGTCCAAGTCACATTTGGGGTTTGGGTACTTATAGAAAAATTATCCTTTTGGGCTAATGGTTATAAGTTATGCACTGTCCCCCTTTGGAAGCGTGGGACCTCTGCTCTCTTGCCCTCAGATTAGCTGCAGGCTACAAATTAATGGCGGTGGGGATCTTTAGGCGCCTCACTATTCAAGTCCGTGACATTTCTACATGCTACCATGCAAATTTAAAACACCTTTTGATGCCCAAAGTCTAAATGACTGGCTTGTTTGAATAAATAAACTTTGACTGTGTACACAGTTCATATGTTAAAAAAAAACCTTATTAATCACAGGCTGCTGAATAACTATCAGCCTAGACGCTAACTTAACATTGAAAGCGTCAGAGAAATGCTAACCTGATTAGCATCGTGTTTATCACTGGAAATGAATAAGCAATTCAAATATTTCAAAGTAATAATTACTAAAGGCATTTGTGTTGTAACTTCATCTGTTATTTACAGACGTGTTGATAATGGTTTAGCAAAAAAAAAAAAAAAGGCGAGATGAAAAAGAACTGTGATTTACTGCAGCGTGTTGCAACGACAGAAAGCTACGGTAGCTCTAGTAGGACAAACTGTACAGATTAGCAATTATTCTGCTGATTCTTAAAGTGGGAGCACAAATTAACTGCAACAAAATTAATTTTGACATATGAAAATCAATTTCTATGCTGGGCATATCGAAATAGATTTTACCTCCCACCCCTACAAAATAATGACTTTCAGTTGGATCTTTGTCTGTCGAAAGGCCCAATTAAAAGGTTTGGTATTCTGCGCCCACAACAGGCTTTTATGCCTTTTTTTTTTCCCCCTCCAGTTTATTTGTAGACACAGTATTGTCTGATAGTCATCACTAGATGAGAGATTAAATAACTTCCTGACTTTTTGCAACCCTTGCAAACTTTCTCACTCTTTTTTTCGTCAGTGCTGCAAATACCACCAGTTCTCAGGAAGTTTTAAATATTTACCAGAAATGTGAACATATTGGGGCATATTGGAGCCTGTACGGCAGTTCGGTACCTAATGATTGGAGCAGAAACCACAGTGTTCAAGTGCTTTTGCAGTTTATTTACTTAATGATGATTTAGAACTTCTCTGAAATGGGCGAAATGCGCAGGATTAAACCCCACCACTGCTGTTTTTATGTTGTAAATGCATGTAATTCACACTTGTGTTGTGTTTCAACTCTTAATATTGAGTATTACTTTGGTTTACTGTTAGATTTATGTAATAAGGATGTCTCTAAAAGGAGATTAAATAGGAATAGTAGCTTACTTTATAAGAACAAACTGCAACTAGTCAGACATTCTTTTACTGTCGGTTAACCTAAAAAGTTACTTATTTCTTATTGAGGACAACACAGCACAACAAAGACAGTAAAACTGCAAAAAGGTCAAGGATTAATTACAGACTAGCTGCCACCAAAAAAAAAAAAAAAAAAAAAAGGATGCAGTACACGTGATCATTAACTTTTTAAAATCTTATCTTATTGGTAAAGAGCCCATTTCCACCCCTGATCATTTAGGCAAAAAATTCTTCAAGTCATAAATATAAGATGTTATCTCAAAATAGACTTGGCATCTTTTAGCATCCCTTAATTACAGTTTAGCATCTCATAGTTTTGAATGAGTATCTTTTTTTTAAGTGATTTGGCACAAAGTACCGGTAGAGTAAGTACAGTGACAGGGTTAGCTGGATTGAGTTGTTTCCTGAGGCAAGCTTTTTTAAGTAGGCTGTTTAGCTTAATTATTTACTAAGTAGTATTCTCAAGAAGCTAGATCATACAAATGAAAGGACAAGTGGCCACAAAAAACATTTTAGGGCTCATCTAGTCACACAAAGCCTTTTTATTCTATTTTGCCTACTGCTCTTCAAAGTTTACATGCGTCTCAGAGTTGAGAAAACGCCTGTTAGTGACAGTTTCTGATGCTTCAGTTAGTCTTTTTATTCCCAAAGCGAATCTAGTTTGTAAATGAGCTGTTTTGCTAATCGTTTCTCTAATTTGTTCTCTGGCACATATTGCTTTAAATTCAGAACGCTCCTGTGTTTTCATAAAGTCCTTTGATTAACTGTTTTTATGAGACAAGTGGGTTTTTTTTAATCAAAAACAAAATGTACATGTCTACAAATTTAAGTTTGCTAAGCTAGGTCTCCTATTTGGATGAATTTAAATTCAATTCAGTTTATCTATTTAGCGCCAAGTCGCAACAGAAGTCACCTCATGGCACTGAACAGAAACATTCATATACGTAAAAACAACATTAATTATCTGAGGAGCAGACTGGTTTGAGTTTAACTCCATCACAGAACTCTCATCTTGAGCAAGCATGACGGCGACAGTGGGAGGGAAAAACTCTCATGAGGAAGAAACCTTTAGCAGAACCAGGCTCAGGACAAGTGGCCATCTGCTTCGACCAGCTGGGTTATAATTACAATTAGTTACAATTTACAATTGTCAGCAAGGTTAAGAATATTAAATTGATACTTTAACGTCTGCACTATTGAAAGGAATAGACAAGACAAACATTGTCTGGTTGTTATTGCTCTAGCTGTGAGTTACAGGTTATACAGTATATAGACGCTCGAACAATGTTCTGCAACTTAAAAAAAAAAGGAAGCTGTCTGCCATTTATTCCAATGAAATAAATTAAAATCCAGAGCTCCAAAATATTGAAAAATAAATGAAAATGAAAGAACGTCAAAGTGGTACAAATTATTCATTGTTTAACAAGTTAGGGCAAAGAAAAAGACTAAACACTTTGACTTTTTGTGCATAATGCCTTTCATCTATGATTTTCACTTTGAAATACAAAAACAAAACATATATTTACATGAACATCAATTGTGCTGACTTAGGCGGAGTTGATGTGGCGGCCATCTTTAAGAGTTAACGCTGAAAGTTAATGCCAACAATTGAGTTAAATATCTTGTGTATTCTAGCACTTGATTATATGTTTGGTATGACTTTCAGCTACCACCACAACAAATGTTATCCCAGTTTCTGGAAAATCGACCAAGTTGTGACCATTTTTGTTTTCAAAGTCCGTTGTCCAGTCATCTTAAACTGGTTTGACCTCAAAGGTTAGTCAGTTATAGAAACACACCCAATGATTACATGGTAGCTCAAAAGGGTTTTGAAATACATGTCTGAGTGTCATTATGAACAAAGGTGCCCATTTCATACGTTTGTCATCATCCACTTTTTATTCGGGTTTGCATTTATTTACACATCAAACTTATAATGAGAACAACAAAATTCAATAAGGGGGTAAAAATGGTAAATAAAACGCTCATTCCACAGTGACGAAAACTCATTTGTGAGCTTGTAATACAAACGTTTGGTTTTATCATATGCACACAGTATCTCTTTAAACTAACGAGATCCTATTAAAAAGGTCAACATGCTCAGAAAAATATGACATGCACATACAAACACACACAAAAAAAAAGTATTGTGTGAATGGTTTCTAACCTTTCTGTACCGTAATGAATGGTGAAAATCACCAGCTGACATTATGAGCAGGAAAAAGTTAGAATCTATCAAAGCAACCTCTGCTGTACTTAAAAAAAAACAGTAACACTTAAAAAAAAAACAGCTTTTAAAACACAAACAGGACAAATAAAACATATTTGACAGTGAAGTGCATCAGTATTATCAGAAATATAAAAACATTCAACAGTCTTCTGCTATATTGGTCTCTTCATCTTTTGCTGCTCTGACGAGCAGTTTTCAGAAAAGCTCAGCTCCACTGTCCAAACAGCTCCACGCTCATGTGTCCGATGATCTGATTATCTGTTCGTCTGTTTGAGGACTCTCGTTGTCGCCAAGCAGTTCTGTTTCAGTCACTGAAAAGCTTTTATTGTGAGCCGGCTCTTCCTGGGATGCTCTGCCAGCCGAGTCTTCGTGGTCGGCTCTGGCGTCTTCATTCAGTAACGCAGCTCTCTCTGTGGCAGAGGTGTTGGAAGGGATGGTGGTGACGTAACCTGTAGATGTGGACCCACTGCCACTGTGGTGGGAACCAGCTTTGGTAACTTGTGGTGGGTGGTGGATCTGCTGCTGGGGCATTGCCATTGGTATTTGCATGGGGTAATAGTTCTGCAGGTATGGATAAGCTGGTAAAGGATGGTATCCATTGACAGGGATGAAGAGCTGTGGAGACATTATTGGCCGGTGCATTTGACCCTTAACTGACATAAACTGGGGTTGATTGAACGGTGAGCTCTTTTTGGGGCTGGTGTACCTCGATGCGTTTGTCATGCTCATGCTAATGTTGCTAACAGGGCTGGTGCTGAGAGAACTGGTTTGGGTAGTGTTGCTGGTCCCAGATGTCTGGGCAGGGCTATTGTAAATGGACAGATTGTCCCAGGAGCGCAGACGTGAATGAATATCTTTGAAGCGAGGCCTCCTTGCTGGCAGCTCGTTCCAGCACTCCAACATGAGGGTGAAAATCCAAGCTGGGCAGTCGTCCGGGCACAGCAGTAGCTGGTGGCTGCGCACCATCTCAATCACATCCTGGTTGGAGTAGCCACAGTACGGCTGAAGACCGTAGCTGAATGTCTCCCACAGCAACACGCCATAAGACCAGATGTCAGAATCGGTGGAGAACTTTCCGTACATAATGGCCTCTGGGGACATCCAGCGAATGGGAAAGGGGCTTGTTCCCATGAGATTGTAGTAATCAGCAGAGTAAACGTCTCTGAATAGACCCAGATCCAGAACCTTGACGTTGAGTTTGTCAAATACCAGAATATTTCGAGCTGCGAGGTCTTTGTGGACCACCTGGTTATTAGAGAGGTACTCCATCCCAGCAGCAACCTGAGTGATAATGTGGAGAAAATCCGCCTGTTCCAGAGTGGATTTAGTTGTTTTACCATCGTCTGAACTGCCCACGTCTGAGTTGGGGGAGCGCATAACGAGGAACTCATGCAGGTCACCAAGACTGGAATAGGTAAATATCATGCTGTTTGGCTGTTCTTTGGTGACCACACCGATCAAGCTAACAACATTTTGGTGTTGCAGGTGAGAGCGAACCATAGTTTCTTGGCGGAACTCCTCAAACAGAGTAGCATCAGCTTTGTCCTTTAGGGTCTTGATGGCTACCAGTTGGAACTGATCACCAGGAGCCGTGCCATATAGATGCCCCTTGTAGACTGTACCATACCGATCTTCACCAAGACCCTCCATAAATCTCACTGCTGACAGGTGGATCTCCCGGAGCTTGGCTGGCGGCTATAGAGGAATGGACACATATCATCAAACTGTATAACCACAATAAAAACATTAAAATGTCACCTTTGTTTTTATGAATATTACTTACTTATCTACAAGTAAAAGTAGGAATGACACAAATTTCAAAAATGCCCCCCAAAAACTCATGTTTTTAATATTTTGTTGCAACTGTGTGCTAATTTACAAAGTTTATACAATGAAAAGAGAACAGACCTAAACAACACAAAATTACAGGTGTCATAATGTCTGTACCTTAACAATAAAAAGCTTTTTAAATGCATAAAGTAAAAATTATTTTAATTGTTTTTTGGTGCAAATACCTCAGTAAATTTTATGTTAAACCTTGATTGGAGCAGAACCCTCTAATATGAAGTGTGCAGGTTTTAATTAAACATTATGCTCATTTTGAACACTCCCATAAAAATACAAGTGAGTTCTATAGATATCGCATGAGCTTTTGTTGCTACCTGATGCTTATGCTGATTGAGGAGCGACAGCTCCATGTCCTGGCTGGGTGAGATGTTGGTCTGACAGCGAGGCGGTGTCCCAGTTGAAGCCTTTTGTTTATTTCGACACTTGCAAACCAGATAAAAGAAGCCAGCAATGACCAGTGGAATGGAAATGGCAGGGATTAGAATAAACAAGATCTCCTTCTTTGGGCTCTCCGGAGGCACTGTTGATACAGACACAGATAATAAAGCGTTAGGCTTTTCTTTGTTATTCATTGTCTATTTTGTCTTTGTCATTTCACTTGGTAAATATGATCGTCATCCTATCTCAGGGGTGATAAGGCAAGTGGCAGAATATAACCTGAACTGTTTGCTACTTCATTTTATTATTGCCTGTCACTGTAAAAGGTGGGTGATCATGTTTGTTCCCTCTACATGTGTAAAACTCTCAAACCACTGGATGAATTTTAATAAAACTTCCACTTAATCAATCTTAAACACAAAACAGACAAATGCCAGTTTGACAGAAACTGAGCTAAAATTTTGAGATTGTGTGAGATCTTGCAACAAACTTTTGAGATTTCACAATAATTTTCAAGGTTTGACCAAAATTGTCAAAGCCCTGTCATTTCTCATCATAAGACGAAGACATGAGTCTAACCTGTTAGCCTGAAAGGCGATGTGCATTCCCTCATTGAATGTTAATCGTTTTCATCAAAATTAAAAATATTCATGAATTTTATTATCCCATCATGGTGCCATAAAAACTAAAAGCTATAAACATTAGTGTAGTTGGAAATAAAGGCCAGACTTATAAACTAAATAATCTTACACAGTTCTCTGTGATGTATTTGATACTTTAAACATGTGTCAAAAAGTTGAAATACTTTTCCACTGATAATTTTTAAATACAAAATCCCAACAAATCCAATCAAACACAACTTTGCTTTTTAAAGTGCTGAAGAAGTTTGTTTTTCATTTGAGAAACTTTCTCAACTCAAAACTGAAATAAGTTGAGTTTCAAGCTTATAATTAATAAACCCAGCTTCAAATGCTACATCAAGTTTGTCTATGGCCAGATTATAAATCCAGAAATGTGCTAAGCTGCAGCCTAAATGTTTTAATAAAGACCTAAAAACTTTAATCTATGTGCAGATGAAGAAGTGGGGGGAGAAGTTTTTAATTCAGTCATCGTTGAGAAGTTTTTGCTCATATATAAACCATCAATAATTATTAACTCCGATAGTTTGATCTCACTGTGTGCAGCTGATTTTCTGACACAAAGAGGTGATAATAAAGTCAACAAGTGTTGCACCATGCTGCCAGCTTAGTACAAAGTCTCCAGCTTTAGAGGATGTTAACTTAACTTCTCCAAACAGGAAGCAACTTAGGCGGAGATATTAAAATCTGAACTCACCTTAGGTTAGTTGATATAACAAATAAAACACATTAGTTAAGATAAGATAGAACTATTGGTCCTGCAGGAAATTGTTGCTTTGTGTGCCGTAATCTAACTAAGCTCACTTGTGCACATCACAGTTTGTGGCTCCAGTGCCATCCATACAAATAATACTTGGATGAGTTTAAAAACGCAGTCTTTGTGTTGGTACGTACTGCAAGGCTGGATGTCGCAGACGTCTGCTCTGAGCTGGGGGTTCAGAGTGAAACACCATGGCGCCTCCATCTGGCCTCCTGGGTTACGGCAGAAGTTGTGACTCCCCCAGAGCTCGGGGTACTCCTGCGACAGACGGTGACTGTGAGGAAACTGTGCGCTCCACGGCTGGCAGTGGTTTCCAGACTTGGTGACGGCAACTGTCCCTCTGTAGTCGGCTCCGCTCCCATTGTAGCAGCTGTGCTCTGAAGGAGAATCTACACAGCAGAGTTTGTAACTTGGTATGGAAAAATAAATAAATCACACATTAAAAACAACTATTTTTTTACATTATTTATTAGAAAACATGATTTCCCTGTTCTAAGGGTTTATGCCAGGGCTATTCAACTGGTGGCTCGGGGGCCAAATCAGGCCCACGTGTGCTCAGTTCAGCCCACCAATGGGTTCATTTCAAACAATAGATTTTAAATGATAAAATAAACTTACTTAATGACAATAGCTGCTGGATGCCCACCCCCTGAGCTCTTGGCTTTCAGTAACTGTGCCCTCCTGAGCAATTTAGTTGAATAGCCCTGGTTTTAACCAACAACAGATTTCAGATATTTATTTTTACAAAAACACTATAAGTATGACAGTGAGAGGACTGAAGAGAGGAGACATGAATATAAGGAGATGGGGCATAGAGCAAAGAGGGAAGTAGCTAAGGCAAAGCAGAGGGTGTACATTGAGTTGTATGGGAGACTGGACACTATAGAGGGCGAGAAGGACTTGTACCGATTGGCAAGACAGAGGGATCAGGCTGGAAAGGATGTGCAGCAGGTTAGGCTTA
>JARVGS010000672.1:9350067-9362555 GCA_031762315.1 Hypsolebias antenori
GACTTCACCCTCACTAATCTTTCCCACTTCCTGGTCCACAGTTTCTATGACCTCCACTCTTCTTTCTCTTTCATTCTTTTCAGTGATTAGCTCCTCAAAATAATCCTTCCATCTTCCCACCACACTCTCCTCACTTGTTAGAACATTACCATTCTTATATTTAATAAGCCTAACCTGCTGCACATCCTTTCCAGCCTGATCTCTCTCTGGCTCACCAATCGGTACAAGTCCTTCTCGCCCTCTTTAGTGCCAGCCTCCCATACAACTCATCATATACTTTCCGCTTTGCCTTTACCACCTCCCTCTTTGCTCTATGTCCCATTTCCTTATATTTCTGTCTCCTCTCTTAAGTCCTCTCACTGTCATATTTCTTCTTGGCTAATCTCTTTTGTTGAATAGGTTTGTAGCATGAAGCTGCACTGCTTCACCAGTGCAGACATGTTCCTGTTTTATCTTTCTACATTTGCCTTATCTGTTTTGCTACTTTGACATCATTTTTTTTTAACTTGTTAAAAAAATCTGTGTGCCTCTCTTATGATTGTCTATTGTTGTTGCTGTTGTCATCATTCTTTGTTGAAAACAGGTCTCTCTTGTAAATTAGTCCTCGAGGCTCAATTGGATTAACCTGCCTAAATAAAGGTTGAAAGATCATCTCTGGCCCCGAACCGGAAGATGGTTCGTCGGTGGACCAAATCCAAGAGGTCGTGCCAAGGTCCACTCGTTCAACTCCTGAGCAGATAAACATGTCACTCAGCTACAATTGTTAGAAGTAAATAACTGCAGAAGATGAAGCCTTTTTCCACTGCAAGACTCATGTTCTTGGATTGAAGTCCAAATGTGCAGAAGGTACTGATGGACACCTTCTAATCAGCTGTTGCCCTCAGACCCCTGAAGCTATCACAGTGATGGTCAGCTACCTTGGGCAGTTCCCGGCGAGTCCTCCTCATGGTGTCTCTGGTCTGATCCACCAGAGAACCCCAGAAAGACGAGTGACCTGGTGCCTTCGAGCTGATACGGTAAGGAGCAGAACCTGGTGACATGATGCCTTGGTCTGGTTATGCTACTTTAAGCTGATGTAACTTGGTAAAGCATGTCCTGGCTTGCAGTGATGATAAATGACTTTACCTGATCAGATTAAACAACTTCTTTCAACCAAAACCCAAAGTAATTATTTGTTAAAATAGCCAAACTGTGTCTAAATTCATGCGCGTATAAAACTGAAATAATTCCTGCTCAGTCAATTTTGCCTTAGATAAGAGAATTAAGCCTTGATTGATTCATTGTTGTTGTTTGTTTATTATTGTTGTTGATTTGTTTGATTATTTTTTAATAAAACTTCAAAGACAACTTTGGTCTCTTCATTCAGATGAATAATAATGTGTTATGATATAAAACTCCCTGTATTAAACAGATTCTACTTCAGTGACTGATTCTGATGATTAAAGGGTGAATAAGTTGTTGGTCAGTGAACTGACCAGCTGGTGCACCACTTTAATGAGAGCTAAAGAAATAAAACAAATGTAGTGAAGGGGATGGAGAAAGTGTCACCCTTCTTCATCCATCTCACATCCCTTATTATTGCTATACAGTACATTATTAACTGAACATTCTGTAACTGTGCAAGGAAACAGCCTCCGACTGGAAAGTAAGCTAGCAGCAGCAGGTAGATAATCTCTACACGGCTGCTGCCTGTCAGTGCTGTAACGTTAAAATGTTTATCTATTAATGTCAAATCTCTGACATCTTCCAACACTGTTGTTTAAAATAGCATTTTAAATATTGAATTAAAAGCTATATGTCAAACCATTTCCATGTTCTGATGCGATTAATAATTTTTTTGCTTTCTTCTTGTGTCCATCTCTCAGCAGCAGCTCACCTAACAAGCATGGCACAGTCATCAACATGTACTGCAGTGTGCCATGTTGTTTCAATAATGAAACAAAAGACACTGTATTTGAGTTTCCACAATTTTCCCGTGGACAAAAAAAAAACATGCTCCTGTTGGGTGAGAGCGATCAGGAGAGATGAAGGGCCAACTTTTAACATTCTTCGTGGGAGCACCTTGCATGCAGTCTGCACTTTGCCCCAGAAGATCTAAATTCATCAGCCAGTGGAAGAACCTGGACCAGACAAGGAGCGGTGCCATCTAGAATTCACTGGAATGATTGGTGTTAATAGAAGACAGTGCTGAACATTTTTTAAAAATATTATAAACAAAAATGTGTCATGGACATGAAGTGTCTAATTTCCCACCTCTAGGGACTCACAAGCTCGTGAGTCAGTTTACCTGTGAGCAAGAAAGTGTCTTGGTGCTGCTGGCCAGGATGACTGCCAGGAACTGCACAGAGGAGGCACTGCGTGCAGGTGCAGTGGCAAAAGATCACTACACTGCCTGCCATCCTTCTCTGGGTTAGTATTGCAGAAAATGTCTTGTCGAAAAAATATATGGCAGGGAATAACACTGTAACCATCTCGTGGTTGTATTCAGAACATTTTGGACTTGCTAATGGTGGGGAGACAGTCAGTAAATACATGAAATCATTTGAATGAGCTGCTTTATACTTTATGGAAAATATTGCATAATTTTGTTTTCCCCTTTGGAAAAAAAAAAAAAGTGTCCCCTACCTTTATACAAGCGGGGTGCCCCACCCCGTCGACAAAACTGAGCACTCCGCCTACCAAAGCGAACTTGCCCCCCACTGACATAGCCTTATATATATATACACATATATATATATATATATATACACATTTATATATATATATATATATATATCTGCCTTATATGTCTGTTTTAGCAACTTTTGACATCTTTGCTTTAACATTAAAAAAAAAATCTGTACTTCTGATGACTGTCTGTTGTTGATTGTCCAAGGAAAATTGCTGTATTGTTGCTGTTGACATCATCCTTAGTTTGTAGCCAGGTCTCTCTTGTAAATGAGTCCTCGAGGCTCAATGAGATTAACCTACCTAAATAAAGGTTGAATGAATGTTGGCTAAGGTCACTTAGCTGTGACAGCCATATTTCATTAGATTGACTCCTAAAGGTTTATCGGTTATATAGATGCAATTATCATTTTGTAAATGTTCCAATAAATCCATTCAGTGGTTCATGAGCAATTTTACTGATAGACAGACAGTGTTGACACCAACAGTTATCGCCAAAGTTTTAGATCTAAAAGTGCATTGTGTAGTGCTCGGGGTGTATTTTGTGAATTACTCTTAGCTACTACCACACTATGTTTTAGTTCTTTATCTGTAAAATTGACTGACTAGAGACATGATTTTTGTGTTGTATAAGATCATTTCAGGGAGTGGTGCCACAGAGGTTAGAGAAGGTGGGCCTGTGATTGGAAGATTGCCAGTTCAACTCCCAGTACCGACAACATCAAAAATGTGGGTGGGATAGGTGAAGCATCCACACCTGCCTCTACCCTCTTTTGCCCCACTCTGCACCCTTGAGCAAGTCCCTTAACCCCCACCATCTGCTCCTCTGGGCACCCTAGATATCAGCTCTCTGCTCCACACAGAGGGCTGTGGTAGCTCAGTGGTCTGTGGTTGAGTCAAGAAGGGCATCCAGGGAGGAGACTGGAACCCTGAAGAGCAAAGGGGTGATTAGAAATCTTGTAGGCAAGGGTGATAATGTTATTGCTGATATTTTTTACAATGGATGTCAGGGTCAGACGTGGGCAGAGCTGACCCAAATGGTTCCATGCAAAGGACGTGTACGTCTGAACCAGGGCAGGTGAAAGGCAAGTGGTAGGAATTATGGAGACAGCTGAAGAGGCACAGAGGAGGATTCAGGAAACAGGAGGACATCAAGTGTAACTCAGTGGAGGCACGGAGAGAAATACAAGTCATTAATACTTGCTTTAAGACATGAGTGAAAGGCTAGAATAAGACTACTGTTGGCAGGTAATGCTCCAGCGCTGGCTAAATGTCTTCTGCAGCCTTTTACGCTCCTCGTGCTCATCAAGTCAGTGATCCACAGGTGTAGCTGATTAGGGTCTGGCTGTGGGTGCAGGAGCTGGCAGAGCAGAACTCCCACATCCATAAATGATTGGAGTGGTCAAAGATTTATGGTGGCCAGGGCCCCATTTGCCACTCGCTGGCTCTGCCATCACACCTGATTGTGGACTAAATGTCTCCCTCCACTGCAGGATCCATCACCCTGTACTGCCTTAGACAAGCAGCAAAAACCTTCCTCTCTTCTTATACACATTCTAAGTCCTACCCACTGGACTATCTTGCACCAAAAATATTAAGGTTTACTTGTTGTTTGGGTTAGAAATCTGGAAATCAAAAAATATACTTTAAGCAACTTTATTAGCAAACAAGTTGTAAGTTTTCTGTAACGAATATTGATCTTATTTAGCTGTTGGTAAGAATCTATAAAGAGTACATCACTCAACAGATTTAACCAATGTTTATTTCTCCCCTCCACTTTCAGCCAAACAAACTGAGTGACAACCTTGTGCAACAGTTCCTCAACCCAGATCAGACTCCTCCAATCCTTGAAGCAGAGATGTCCCTGCGAGCCGAACAGCTACACAACAATAAACAAATAAGATGCAGCTCGGCCCATTCGGATGGCAGGTCCTCGTCTCAGTTCTGCAAAATGACTCCTGACCCAGACGGTAAAGAAGAAACCAAACAGGACGTGGAGGCCCCAAAACAAAGGCAACATCAGGAGACAAGAACAGCAACGAAGAGCAACGAGATGGAGAACGGTGGGATGGAGGAGAGGCAGGAGCCGGAGGGAAGGCAAGCCGACCCAACCATGAGAGAGCAGGAGAGAAAGGAGGTCTGTGTGATATGGACTTACTAAAAGTGACACTTTGATGCTCAGCAAGTGTTTTCTTACAAAAGTCTGACCTTATATCATGTTTATAACCTCAAGATGTATAATTATTCACTTTTTTCATCAATTTTTAGACCTGTTGAGCTAATTTGTATATTTTTTTGTGCATAGTTTAACCTCACCAATCCCTCAAATGTTGCAAGTCTGAAAGGATCTGGACTCGGCTCATGTTAGCAGAATCAGAATCACCTTTATTGTCACTGCACAGAAGCACAATAAATCACATTTCAGTACAGCCTGTCCGAGTAAAACATAAACAACAGACATGGGAAAACGTAGTGTCTGAGGCCGCAGCCTCGTGGGAGGCGCTGACCTTTTCATTAGATAAAAAAAGAGAAACACGGGGGAAGGGGAGGTATTAAAAAAATCATATCTCACGCTGTGTTTTAGACGTGACACAGTGTGAAAATTGCAACAACAACAACAACAACAACAAAACAGCATAGAAACAGCAACATATTGATGACATCATATGCAAGGCTGAAAAGGCGATGAGTTTGTCCATGGACACTGCCAAATTGTCCCCATAGTCTTGATAAGAGCTTGTGCAGTGTCTTTCAGCTGACTCAGCTTTGCTACAAGTCCATAGATGTCCTGGGTAAGGGAGCGGGTGGGGGGTGGGAAGCTTCTTGTTCACACAACGTCCAGGAGAGTTTAAGATGGCCAGTTCAAAGCCGACACGGGGAGCCAGATTCAGATAACAACAGTTATTTGGGTCAGGCTGACTGCTTGATTTCTGTCTGCCTTACTGGTACGTCTCAGTGGCGACTTCAAACAGCCAAATGTTGTGGTCACACTGCTGGGCCAAGCTTGCAGCTTCTCCAAGGTGGATTCCTTCCCGCAGGCAAGTTTGAGGAGCAGCAAGTGGCCTGTGATTCTCAGAAATCACGTCCAGCTTACAGCTCAGCTCACACAGCATCTGAGTGTGAGTGCTCACTGCACAGCACATTCCTTCACACAAGCCCAGCAGCCCTACAACGGCCAGAACAGATGCAGACATTTTCCGTATTTGTTGATATGCCAGGTAACCACCAACTCCAAAAAGAGAAATCCTGTTATCCAATTACTGTATGCACGTGTTTTCCACATCCTCAGTGGACAATATAGACAGGCACACGATCTTCCACTGTCCTCAGGAATCCATTGTGTAGCCAGCTGCAAGTGTCACGTCAGGGCAAGAGGGCTCTCCTTCACCCTGTCTTCTCATCAAGAACATTTTATCAGTTACGTTGGGAGACCAGCTGACCAGATCCATAATTTACAATTTGGAAGATATGTAAAGAGAGGCTCTGGTAGGGTTCACAGTTCAAAGAGCAAAGCAGGAGGGAAGCAGGAGTGGGAGGGAAAAGTGTCCGCCTTCATCGAGAACAAGCAGGAAACATTGCACTGCATTGGAATGAATTGTTCCAAATGATATTTTTTCAGATGCTCTGCAGCTCCTTTCACACAGATGGGGCTGTCGGAGTGATTTCTCTCTGCTGTGTAAAGAAGAGAGTTGGTCCTGGAGCAGGTCGCCTCTGTTGGTGTCACTGTCAAGAACTAAGGCAGCAGAAAAGAAGGTGTCATGTCACATGACCAGGAATGTGCAACGAAAGAAGTGTAGTCTTAGAAAAAGTTTTAAAGACAGAGAAGTGTGCCTTGATTTTGTCCTCACCAAATTATTGATTTTTTTTTTCCCTTTAATAATCATTGTAGTCAAAAGCTGACATGGCAGCCTCCTGATGAACGAACTACCTCAGATTCAGGGCGTGTGTAACTTCGACCTCAGTCATTTTGGCTTTAAATCTCCTTTAAGTTGAGTTCATTTAATATATTTAGTTTTGTGTGAAAACAACTCTTATTTTGTTAAGGCATTAAAAGACGTTAACTCCTTAAACTACAGTGCACATCTAAGCTTCACTGTCCAACAGCAGCGTAGGTTCTGAAGCAAATAAATGTTACTGAACAGTGCCATTTTTAAAAGTTTTAAGCAGTTTAAAAAAAAACTAATTTCCTTATTACTAATCATTACAGTCCTTTGACGTTTTATAAAAAATGAGAGACCTCTATAATAGATCGTTTGAGAACTCTTGGCCTCTGAAACATTTACCCAACCATCTTGTGTTGGCTTTTTGCTTGTTCTCTTCTCTGTCTTGTAGGTGAGGGATGTGTGGTATGAAGCTGGAACTGTTTGGTACAAACACAAGGATGGTTTCTGCCGCGGTGAGCTGTGAAACAACATGACACAAACACACTGTGCTGAATTACAGAGAACACTGGAGACCATTTAACAACATGCCTAGCATGAATCAGTCACACATGAACAGACACACTGCAGTTTACATGCACTAAAGTCATAGATAAATTAAACAAATGTACTTTTTTTAAATGTTTTATTTAATATAGATGTCTCAAAGTAGGCCAAGGCTAGGATATCCTGAAGTGTTTCAGCTACTGAAGTTTGATGGAGAAATAGAGTTTCTTTGATTACTTTATAAACATGCTGGTGAAGCTTCTCAGTCATCCAGGACATGATAAAATCAAAAAACGTTCAATACAGAACCAACTGGACTTTATTTGTTACAGAAGACGTTTCGCTCTTCATCCCAAGTCCAGTTGGTTCTGTATTGAACGTTTTTTGATTTCAGTCAGACATGTTACATAGTCTAATTGAAAAACTGCTACCAGAACTGAAAAGTACATTCTTGTCAATATTTACTCTTGATGGGTTAGTGTGTTTGACTTGTAGTGCATTTTAACATCTTTAGACAAATGTTCAGGACAGCAAGATTAGCTAACAATAAAACTCTCAGAGGGGGGAGGTTCATGTAACATCAGCGTTACGACTTCCTATGCTCAACCTTGGGGGGTACTAAACCCCATCAGCTGGTTTTTCTATATTGAATATGTGAAGTACAGTTTAAAATGTATAGTTATGGGTGATGTCTAGTATATTCTAGTGCCATTTTTTCCCTCCTTCTTTTAACCCATTCCCCCACCCCACCAAAAAACCCTCACCTTGTTCTTGAACACATGCAGTGTGTCCCAGTGGTCACTTTGGGAAGGACTGTGCTTGGAGCTGCAGCTGCACCAACAACGGCACCTGTAACCCCATCGATGGATCCTGTCAGTGTTACCCAGGATGGATCGGCACTGACTGCTCCCAGCGTTCGTTCCCTCCGTAAAATTATGAACATACAGATTTAAAGCATGACTCATCACTTATGATCAGTTATCAAGTATGATAACTGAGTTCATGAGCAGTTTATCATTCATTAATGAACTGGAGTTGCTAACATTTAGCTGTCCCCTTTGCTGCAGCATGTCCTCCAGGTCACTGGGGCCCCAACTGCATCCACACCTGTAACTGCCACAACGGGGCATACTGCAGCGCGTATGACGGAGAATGCAAGTGCACCCCTGGATGGACTGGCCTCTACTGCACACAGCGTCAGTCACCGTTTAACACACACACGTGGGGTTTCCTAAAAGCTGATCAAGCGTTGCCTTAAAAAACAAACTTCATCCTCTGAGCTTTCAGTTTCTCTGATGCCGGGGACTGATGGAACAAAGGGACACCAACATATTCATGTTTTAGCTCAACCATAACATTTCCCACATAGATGGGGTAAATATGTTTTATTTGCACCAAAAGCTTTTGTTGTGTAGACAAATGTAGATAGTGACAGAAGCTCAAACTTTATTTCCTGTCACTCTTTTGGTGTGGATTTATTTTCCAGTCTTCCTGTTGGTGCAGTGCACTGAACACAACATTTAGTGTCAGGTATGAAACTCTATACACAAGGCCTATGGGTACACTTATACTGGATAACCTACAAACAGCATATTCCTTGTCAAAATATTACTTTGAGAGCTGTTTCAAGACAATATTTAGGCCATCCACAAAAATAAAGATGGACTAGGTGAATCCATTAGCGTCCACTGTCCACAACTGAAGTATTCATATTTTGGATGCTATCATTTTGTATGTTTGGAACCAAAGTCTGACAATATATTTCCTGGTTGGTCCTGATCTGGTTTGGACATGATCATATTCATTTTAAATTAAATGTGGCTACACTGACTGAAGAAGAGCAAGAAAAACAGATTTGTACCATCTAGACTGCATAATGAATATATAAGAGCTCTAACGTGTTTAATTACTGCTTTACTGCATTTGATACCAGTAAAGATGTTAATTTACTTTCATTCAAACACTGTAAGTCACACACGCCTTTTTTTTATTTCAAAGTAAAACCAATCTGGTTTGGTTGCAGGCTGCCCGTTAAGTTTTTATGGGAAGGACTGCTCTCAGGTGTGTCTGTGTAGGAACGGCGCTGACTGCGACCATATCTCTGGAAAGTGCACGTGCCGCACCGGCTTCATGGGACAGCGCTGTGAACAAAGTACATACGTCTACCCAACATCCTTTTCATTATAGAATTTACTTTGCACTTTCTTTCAAATTGTTGATTTTCTATCTGTATATTTTTTTCTTTAGTTCTGTTTTTTTTTTTATCTATTTTCATTCATATTTCTTCTAAACAACTGAACAGCTCATTTCACCCCTTTATCTTAAACTAACAGTAATAGTTCACTAAAACAGTTTAGTCTGTTGTGCACACTTGAAATTTTTCAAAACCTGCTAAAGACCAGTTAATTTTTTATGTCCTGAACTCCAGAAAGACCGTAGACTTTCTTTAAATATGCATGTATATTATTAATAGCAGTTTCAGTACCACTGAAAACTTTTGAATGAGACCCAATAAAGTTGTCCCAAATGGCAACATTTCACTTTTTACTTCAGAGTGTCCTCATGGTTCATACGGATACGGCTGCCGTCAGCTCTGTGATTGTCTGAACAACTCCACTTGTGATCACATGACCGGAACATGTTACTGCAACCCTGGCTGGAAGGGAGTTCGATGTGACCAAGGTTGGGACATGCCTCAACGAATATCAAAGCATTTTATATATTCAGTCTTTTATAAACCCAAAGTATTTCTCAAATCTAGATTTAGATTGATCTTATTCCTAACTGAAAATTGAGAACGGACTTTATTGACAAGCTAATGCTCTAACTGTGGTTCATCGTTCCCTTGTTTTTTCTGCAGCTGGCATTGTGACCATAGGAAGCCTGAACAGTTTGACCAGTACAGCCATGCATGTGGACACCTACCAGATAGGAGCCATTGCAGGAATTATCGTCCTGGTGCTACTGGTGCTTCTTCTCCTGCTCATGCTCATCATCTACAAAAAGAAGCAGAAGGGCAAAGAGACCACCACCATGCCGGCTGTGACATACACCCCTGCTATGAGAGTCACAGCTGATTACACCATGACAGGTAAATCACACTTTAGTTCAAAAGCATCTAGCTTTTGCTTTTATAGTTTATAGCTACATGTAAGCCCCTCTCTTTTTTATAATTCTTGCCACCGTATCATTTTCCAGATGCTCGCACCCCAACTAGCGAGGCCCAGCCAAGCAACTACTTCTCCAACCCCAGTTACCACACCCTAACCCAGTGCATCAGCCCCTCACACATCAGCAGTGGTCCATATGGAAAGGTATTTGATCAGTATTGAAGGGATAAAAGAATGGGACAGTGAGGTCTGGTAAAAAATACCATTGAATCTTTTTTCAGGTCAATTTCACCCAGCTATTATCAAGCATGAAGAATGTTGATCAGAGAAAACAGACTCATGTTGGACCTCAGATCGGTACATTACCTGCAGACTGGAAACAAAGAGACTGCTTCAGTGACCTGGGTGAGTTCTCTCTGGTCTTGACTGACTACGATCAATCCGAGGTTGGTGGAAAGTGGTTGAACTTAGTTGTATGTAACCAGTGGACTCCAGTAGTTAACGGTAAGATTTTGAGGAAAGATTGTATAAAATATGTGTGTGCTCAAAGTATATGCTGGGGATGACTCTCTGCTACTATCACACCAAATTTTAGCTCAATATCTGTATAACTGGATGAGTTACAGCCAGTTGTGTGTTTCCTTTGGTCATTTGGCAGTGGAGGCCATCTTGAATGGGGTTAACTCCAAACGCTAATCAGCTGTAGCCATACACCAAATGATTACTTTCTGAGAATTTTCATAAAAATTTGCTCAGTTGTTTCTTGAGATATTTTGCCAATAGAAATCAATGTACAGTATTTAATCGTACGTAATGAAGATGACTCTCAGCTACCACCACATCAAATTTTTGCTCAACATCAGTAATTTTATTTTTGAGTCATCATAATTTTTGTGTTTTCTAAGGTCAGTTTGCTCTTGCGGCTTTCTTGATGCAAAATGTTTCCAAATGTTAAGCAATTGTAGATTTACATCTGGTGGCGATAACGACACCTTCATGGGTTGTATGAATAAATCAAGAATCCCCAGTTAGTGTTTCACTACATAACTAAACAGAGTTAGCTTTTACATAGTAGTATCAGGATGCATCTTTTCCAAATTATTATTTTTGTCAGAGGGGAGACCTAGTTAGTTGTATTTGTCATATCTAATACATATGCAATCTTTCTATATACCCTTAAATATTGCTATAATGAAAACTTTCTTAATGGAATTCCAATGTAATTTGTTTTGTAATAATCTCTAGCATTACCCTTTTCCCTACACTTTACTCTTTGACTTTATTTTTCATACCAGGAGCCTGTGGTGTTGACAAGACATTCATGGGAACACCTTTAGGAGGTACATCCAGCATATAAATGTTAAACTTCTCATTTTAATGGCTTTACAGTATCTGTCCCTGACATTCCTGTTCCTGTTATCCAGATGTGGTGAAGGGCAGAGCCTATCATGCCAGCTCCTGTTCCCTGAACAGCTCTGAAAACCCGTATGCTACAATACTCGACCCCCCCTTGCTGACATCTAAGAACACAGAATGTGGCTACATGGAAATGAAATCACCCACCAGAAGAGAATCAGCGTACGCAGAAATTAGCAGCAGCAGCCCTACTAATACCCGGAATGTCTATGAAGTTGGTAAAGAGCTTTTTCCTCCTCTTGTTTTGAATTTGTTTCAGGGCTTCAGGTGTCATGTTGTAACATACTCCACCCAAAGTCAAGATGTCGGCTCTCATTGGTGTAGTTGCGTGACATAAATTGCATCATTTTGTTCTCGTTGAAACTTTGTCTGCTCCTTCTCGACACAAAGCCCAGGCCGAACTTTTTCTCACAGGAGTGCACAGTAATGTGTGTGATTGGTCAGAAATTTGTGGGCCTGTTTTTAATGCATTTACGTGTACAGTAGTCACTCGCTACTTCGCAGTTCGGTTTTCACAGACTCGCTCCATCGTGGTTTTTCAAAATAAGATTGATATGACACACAATGGCTAATTGATGGATGAGCCGCACAATAGGCATGGATTTTTATTTAAAATGAATTATGTTAAATTATTTTGCACCTGCTACACCTGTGTGCAGCCCACACTGCAGGACAAACGTCCTCTTGCAGCTCCTCCTCCTTCCTCCTTTGTTGATCTCCGTTCTGCAGGAGAGAAGTGGGCATGGCCAAGAGTGCAGAGTGCAGCCGTGGCAGAGAGCAGAGTGTATGACCAGCGGCTTCGGATGTTGTCAGTCCATTAAATGGACGTTATTACCTGTTATCATCACCATTCGTATCGGTCAGACTG
>JARVGS010000672.1:9378230-9392635 GCA_031762315.1 Hypsolebias antenori
ATGGCTTGCCATATTCTCCATGGAGCCAACCAAGAGTCTGTCCAAGGCCTCACCAAACTCCTCCCACATCTGAGCTTGAGCTTCAGCAACAACCAAGGCTGTGGACCGCTTGGCCATCCAGTACTCCTCAGTTGCCTCCTGAATACCACAGGCCAACAAGGTCCAATAGGACTCCTTCTTCAGCTTGACAGCCTCCCTAACTTGAGGTGTCCTTCACCGGGTTAGAGGATGGTCACTGCCAGAAGCACCGACAAGCTTGCAGCCACAGGTCAAGGCAGCCACCTCAACAACTGAGGTCCAGAACATGGCCCATTCAAACTAAATGTCCCCCGATTCAGTTGGGATGAGGCTAAAGCTCTCCCGGAGGTGTGAGTTGAAGATCTTTTTGGCGGGATCTTCTACCAGGCATTCCCAGTAAACTCTCACTACATGTTCGTGTCTACTGGGTTTGTCCAGCATCTTATCTTCCTCCAGCATCTGATTCAACTCACTACCAGGTGGTGATCAGTTGACAGCTTAGCTCCTCTCTTCACCCAAGTGTCCAAAACAAATGGCTGCAAATTAGATGACATGACTACAAAATCAGTCATCCATCTACGACCAAGGGAATCCTGGTGCCAAGTGCACTTATGGACACACTTATGTTCGAACATGGTGTTCAAGATGAACAAACCATGACTAGCACAGAAGTCCAACAACAGAACACTACTTAGGTTCATATCAGATAGCCTGTTCTTCCCAATCACGCCCCTTCAGGTCACACTGTCATTCTCCACATGGACACTGAAGTCACCTAGCAGAATAAAGGAGTCTCCAGTTAGAGAACCTTCCAGCACTCACGCTAAGAATTCCAAGAAGGCTAGATAATTTGAACTGCCATTTAGCACATAGGCACAAACAACCGTCACAGCCCATTCTCCCACCTGAAGGTGCAGGGGAGCTACACTCTCATTTACTGTGAAAAACTCCAACACACAGGCACCATGTTGGGGGACTACAAGTAGAACCACACTAGACTGGTGCCTCTCACCATGGACAACTCCAGAGTGGAATAAGGTCCAGCCCTCTCAAGTACATTGGTTCCAGTGCCCATGCTGTGCATCAAGGTGAGCCCAACTATATCTAGTCAGTACCTCTCAACCTCACACACAAGCTCAGGCTCCTTCCTCGCCAGAGAGATTATTTTCCATGTCCCAAGAGCCAGCTTTGGTAAGCCAGGGTCAAGGTCAAGGTCCCCATCTTTGGCCACTGCCTATGGAGTCATCCTTCTATTATGGCCACTCCTGCAGGTGGTGGGCCCACAGAAAGGCAAACCTATGTTGCTCTTTTGAGCTGAACCTGACCGGGCCCCATAGGTAGAGACCCAGTCACCAGGCGCTTACCAACAAACCCCTTCCCGAGGCCTGGCTCCAGTGTGGGATCCTGGTAACCCACGTGCTGGTAAGGGACGCTGACCTCCATGCTGTTTTCTGTCCATTTGAGTTTTGAGAATTTCATACATTTTGAGTTTTTATTGATAAAAACAAGTTGTGCTGTTGACCACTGTCAAAACTACATAATTAATTTTTTTGTCATCTTTATTCATTTTAAAAAGAACAACAAAAAATAATAAAAAAATAAAGAAAATAGCAGTACAAACAATTACAAAAACAACAAAAAATACAGATAATTTAAAATAAAATACAAACAATTTCAAATGAAAGGAGCAGAAAGAAGAATGAATCTTATTACAACTGCCCCTATTCTTCACACGATCAGTTTAACAAATGAATATGTACAAGTAACATAACAAAATGAATAACTGTAGATTATTCAAATACTAATTTATACATCTTAACATTTTAACATTTCAACATTCTAATTCTAATACATATATCTTAACATTTTAACCTTTCAACATTTTACACTAATAAACACACACTAAGCTACTTCATATATAATTTTCAAGCAATTTAGCCTTAATCATTTTTTTATATGCATAGCATGTGTATCAATACATCAGAATAGTTGGACTTTATCCTAGATGGCTCTTTCATGGACATGATTGTTGTTTTTTCAGCTGTTTATAGGTGAACAAACATATCGTACTGTAGTTTTGCAGCTACATAGATTTCCTTAAATTGTTTTAGGAACACATAACCATTGATTTGAGTGGTAAAATTGTGTTACTGTTAAAATTGTGTACTTTTTTTAATTGATTGATTTTGATTGATTTTGATTGATTGATTGATGGACCGTCTTGTCTTCATGACAGTGCAATGAGTTCCTTGAATATACAAGTAACCAAGTCACGGTTCAAAAGATAATGCATTGTATAAAACCCCCGGGCAGATGTGGATTGAAGGGGCCTCTTCTGTTTTGTGTCTTAACTCGTATTTATCCAGAACCTCCTTGTAGCTAAGAGCTTCTCCACACAGGAATGCTTTTTGTAAATGCTCTAAAAGCCTTTCATTGTTTCTGCCTTGCATCTTAGAAACTGCATGTTGGGACTCTCAAAATGGAATTTTTTGAAAACTGGTTCCAGAGTAACAAAACCTGAAACATCATCCTTGCATTTTTGCATAAAGTGCCAACACAACCTTTTGGAAACAATGATGTTATAGTCACCTCTAATCTGAGGAATCTTAAGTCTTAAGTTTTTATTTAGTCCTTCACTGAATGAGGACCCCACTATGCTCTGCATAACCAACAAGCATATGGCTGGATCTCTAAAAAATATGGAAAACCATTTTCAGTGTGAAGGCAGTCATGACACTGCTTTGCTCTCAGTACCCACCAAAAAGGCTTTTCTTTGCTATTATTCACATCCTGAGGTGCTCTTCTTGCGATCTTCCCATGGTCAATCCTCGTATCATTTCATGGCTTTCTAAAATGGAGTTAGTCAGGTGAGATACTCTAAAATCAGCCCAATGCTTCTGCCATGGATATCGTGTCTGCGCAGGTTGTTTCTATGACTTTGTCACAATCCCAGCTGCAGGCCAAATTCAAGATATGCACATGTGCTTATGTTTGACTGTACTTTTTTAAATTTTTAAATAAAACTCTATATGTGTAAAATGTAACCTTGAACCGGAGCAAAATGATATACATTTTGAATATTCTCCTTTAGTAAGTGCACACTAAATTACAGCTTTTCAACTTGTTTTACAGGATTTATCATCAAAATGAGTGTTTCTCTGTATTTTTGCAGATTTGGCGCATTTAGTGAAGGAGGTGCTGCCTGATCTGAAACAGGACAACACAGATGTGTGGGTGGTGGATTACACATCTGAGGAGTTCAACACGTTGTTAGATAAATTGGAAAATATTTCTGGAGAAACTCTAGAGGACATCCCAAAAGTTAACATCATGTCCAACTTCCTGTTGATTTTTACCTCTGGCACCACAGGTACTGTGGATACTTTCTACCATAACTACATAATGTTGATGGAAAACCTTACACTGTTTGAATTCTACGGTTTTATGTATCAGGAGGACATAATAAAAAATATGGTCTTTACCAGGTTCTATAATTATTCAAATATAACTTCAAACAAAATCACTAAATAAATTACTGTACTGCATATTGTGTCGATATTTATTAAACAAGCAAAAATAGAAAAGTTATGTTTTTAAAAAGTCTACTTGTTGCAGCTTCTGTAGGATTTTAGGGGAAATGTATCAGCTAGGTGCTGCTGATCAGATGAATTGATTAACTGGTCATCTGTTACTCTATAAAAGGAGGAGTTTAGTTTGCTGCTCTGGAGTGTTCAGCCATGTGTGAACACAAAGCCATGGAGGAAATACATGAACAGCCCATCAACCTGGAAAGAACTATAAGGCCACTCTTAAATGATCTGGAGTCCATCACAGAGCCAACTCAATCCAATATCCGACTGTAATGCTCAGAGAAGTACGGTAGTTAAAAAGCTCTTTTTCAGACTCTTCAGATGAGACCAAAGTAGCTGTGTTTACCCATAATGCACAGCAGCATGTTTGGAGAAAACCAAATGCAGCAAATTGTCACAAACGCCTCATGTCAACTGTTAGCAAGGTGGTGGAGGGCTGATGGTTTGGGCTTCTTACTGAGTTAACCACAAGCTCCTCTGTAGACCAAAGGATTCTTGAGTCCAATGTGAGATTATCTGTGTGACAGCTGAAGCTTGGACCAAACTGGGTCGTAAAGCAGAACGGAGAGCCCAAACTCTGCAGCAAATCTACCATAGACAGAACGGTTGAAAAAGATAAGAGTTGAGGTGTTGCAATAGTCCAGTCAAAGTCCAGAGCTCTACCGGATGAGAAACTAATGCCTGTAAACCGCAATGAACCAATGTAGTAAAGAAGAGTGCGCCAAAATTCCTCCACAACCTTTGAAGAAACTGGTAGTCATACAGAAAACAAGTGAGAGGGTTTCAAGGAGGTTCCTACAAGCTATTGAGTGGACTTGGGTTTTCACACACAGCTGTTCTTCTTTGACATGGTTTGTTGTGAGATTAGGTTTGAATAATTTTAGAACCTGGAAAAGTCCAAATCATTTTTATATGTCCTGATCAGTAAAACCCTAGAACATAACAGAACATAAATGACCCACATGTGAATCACTTTCACAGTTGCATATTAACGTACAAACCTCTGAGAAATTACAGTAAAGTATGTCAGAACAATAACATCAAGTATTCATACATTTTATACAACAGAGCACTTGAGTCTAATAGAATAATAAAGAAATCTATTGGACACACAGCATGGCTGTATTGCTCTAACACTCTTTCTTCATCAGGTCTCCCAAAGGCAGCCCGTGTTGGTCACCTGAAAGCCATCGGCAGCATGGCCTTCTTTGACATGTGTGGCGCAACGTCTGATGACATCATTTACATTACTCTCCCTCTTTACCACATGTCCGCCTCTCTCTTAGGGATTGGAGGATGCATACACCTTGGTAAGATGTTTTAACCTCAGCTTTTGCAGCCAAAAAGATTGCCATAGTTGTTGTACTTAGACCAGACAAAATATTTGGGCTTTAATAGAGAAGATTTTCTTGTTTGTGATTCTTCCTTTAAAAACTGAGTAAAATAAAGAACTGGATGTCCTCATATTTTCTCCTGTTGAACTCTAATAAAACAGAGACCATTGTATTTGACTCTAAAACACTCAGGGAGACGATACTTGAGGCGTTCCCAATCCCTCTGTGTTCTCGATCCCTCCTTTTGAATTCTGGGTCATCCCTGGGGTGCTACTAAAGCTCTAAAGGAAGGCATCAGGAATGTTTTGTTGTTTATTTGTCGTATCCAGATTGACACAAGGCCAACAGTGCAATGAACTGTTCAGGATGAGAAGAACCGATTTGACTCGCTAAAAAACAAAAGAACAAACAAACAAGGAATACTAAAGCATGCAATAAGGGTACAAAATAAAGTGCCAAAAAAGTGAAAAGAAAATATATTTGCAAGATCAAATGAAAAATAGTTAACAACAACATGGTAGAATATAACTGTGCAAGTAGCATGAATTTGTATGAATAAGTATTTCAAGGTAGTAATGCAAGCTTAAATTCACATGATATATATTGCACGTAACTAACATAAACTACACAGGTTGTGTGACAGGTTATTGAACAGGTAGTGAGTAACATTGAAATGAATTATGACTGTAAGGTAGTGACATGCATGATACAGCCACATAGTGCAGCAGCAATAAACATACTGTATGTGTTACAGATGTGGCTCGATGAAATCTTATTGTCAACAGTTCAGTATTATTATCAAGAGTTCAGTAATCTGACAACCTGTGTGGGTAATGGCTGTCTTTGAGTCTTTTTGTACGCGATGGCAGACTCGTATCTGTATCGTCTGTCTGAGGGTAGTAGAAGAGTCCTTGTGCTGGGTGGGTGTGGTCCTTAATGATGCTGCGTGCTTTACGCAGACATTGGCTGTGGTAGATGTCCTGGATGGTGTGGTGACTGCTACCAGTGATGTCCTCTGCTGTTTGCACCACCCTCAATAATGCTTTCTAACTAGTACAGTTCCTGTACCACCGTGTGATGCATCCTGTCAGCAGACTCACAATGGTGCACTTATAAAAGTTGATGAGGATGCTGGTGTTCGTACCAAACTTCTTTAGTCTTCTTAGGATGTAAAGTCTTTGTCTGGCTTTCTTGACCACAGTGTCTGTATGTAAAGTCCAGGATAGATCCTCTGTAATGTGAACGCTGATTAACTTGAAGCTGCTGACCTGCGCCACCTCAGCGTTGTTTATGTTGATGGTGGAGTGCTGGCCTCCATGCTGTCTCCTGAAGTCCACGATCATCTCTTAGTTTTGCTGACATTTAGAGAGAGGCTATTTTCCTGACACCAGCTGGTCTGTGATTTCACCTCATCTCTGTAGGCTAGTGTTGTGTTCAAGACCACCTAACCCAAGACCAAGTCCAAAGTGTACTGAGACAAGGCCAAGACTTTTAGGGTCCGAGACCAAGTCGAGAGCAAGACCTCAAATGAAATAAATAAAATATGAACATTTAGTTTAAAAGATTTGTTATAAAAGTTACATACTGCCACCTTGTTTGCTTTTGAATGAATATATCAGCATTTATAAAATTTCAAAGCTACATAACAAAGAAATCAGACATTCAGTGGCCTAACTTCATGTGATTCACCAATAAAATGACACAACTGTTAAATTGGAGGTAGTTTCATCTCATGCCAAGTCTTAAAAAAACTGCAGTGGCAAAACACTCTTCATAACTCAAGACCACGGATAACCATGTAGTTGCATTAGTTACAAGTACTGTATATTCTTTGTGATTTAAATAGGCAAATTTTATAATGATGATATGGCAGACATCTTCTCCCGCGCCCAATCACTTCTCAGTTTCTTGGAGTGACCAGTGTTGCCAGATAGAGTCTAGGTTTTTCAGCCCAAAAATCTGTTAAAAACCACCACATCACGCAAAAATCTGCCCAATCAATATATTGTTACAGTATATTTACTGTTTGAACGTCAATGCACAAGCCATAACAATATGTGGCAAAATGCAACAATCCCAACAAAAATTTTCCCAGAGTTCCCAGCAAAATCAGAATGAAAACTGCCCAATTGGCAGTAAACCGCCCAATCTGGCAACACTGGGAGTGACGTATGTGAGTGAAAGTGGGTGGGCGTGACTGCGGTAACAAAAATTGCATGTATTTAGCAATGAGTCACGCCATCACTTGGATTTGAACTAACACGTTTTGCATCCAATAAAACATAGATGTTAACAAATAAACGGGACAATATTCTGACAATTTAGTGAGATTTCCACAGTTGTGGTCTTGACTGGTCTTGACATAAAATCCTAAGTCCTCAATGTCCGAGAACGAGACAAGACCGAGACCAAATGCGATTGAGTCCAAGACGAGATTATCAAAAAGTGGTCTTGAGTGGTCTTAAGACCAAGACCGGTCTCGAGTACTACTAGGCACTCTTGTCATTGTTGGTGATGAGGCCCAAAATGGTGGTGTCATCAGCATACTTGAGGATGACGTTTGGACATTTTGAAGCATCCTAATCTGATGTCTGACCCACCTCAACTGACTCCTTTTTATGCAAAGGAGCAGCTGCTCTACTCCAAGCTCCAAGTATAACGGAGCTCCTCTTTCTATCTTTAAGGCTGAACCTGGTCACTCTACGAAGGAAGCTCATTTTGGCTGCTTGTATCTGGGATCTCGTTCTTTCTACATTTTCTTGGAACATCGACAGATCAATAAATTGAGAGTCTTGCCTTTTGACTCGTCTTTCTCCACCACAACTGACCGAAGCAATGCACTTTACTGAGAATGAGGCCCTAATCCGTCGATCCGTCTCCTGTGCCATCCTACCATCAATTGTGAACAAGACGCCCAGAAATTTGAACCCCACTTGAGGCAAACTCTCCATACTAATACTGTATTTCTGTGAACAACCTCAGTGTAATCTTTACAAAGACCTTTCCCTTAATTTCCCAGGACATCCTTGTAAAAGAGATTGATGATCTCAATGGATCTCTTCCTGGTAAAATAAAGGTACAGTATATATAATTTTAAATAAACCAGTATCCAAATCAGCACTTTTCCTATTTTCTCAAATTGATGCTGAAATTTTTTTTATTAATGCCATTCTAGCTGGGCATAAAAAAATAAAATAAATAAAAAAGCCCTCAACCTCTATAGCTTTAGCAGAATACAATCAAAACCCTCCTCAATACATATGCAGCTCTGAATTTTTGAGTTGTAGCAGATTTAAAGCAGCCAGTTGTCTCCTACTGCCCAACTATCACTTTGCTCCAAGCATGCAGGTTTGATCTAAAAAATCTCTAAACCTAGAATGAGGAGAGGCTCCTCTCTGGAATCTGCTCCCTGCTTGGATAACAAACACCCAAAACCCTCTCATCCTTCAAAACCCATCTAAAAACTTACCGTAGTTCTTTGACGGAGAGCTGTTGATGAGCTAAAGTCTGGTGAGGTGATAACAAGTCTCTTGAGCCCATCTCATTGGATTTCAGAATATTGTACGTTCTCATGGCTGACCAAAACCATGAACTGTTTTTTTTTTTATCTTATTCTGCATTAATGCTTATGTTTTTGCTTTGTTTTAAGTAATTTCTATAGAAAAGTGCTGTGAATAAATGGATTGCAACTGTCTTTTTTATTTAAATAGTTTATGCCTTTATAATAATACAAGATTTCATAAAGATTTGAAAGAACTAAGCAGCAACAAACCAGAGCTGTTGCAGTGTTCCCATACACCAAGCAAGTTCTTTCTGTACTTCTGCATACATGCTATTAACATGTTAAAGTGAGCCAGACTAACAAGTGGAATATCGATGCACCTCGGTCTGACTATGTTGTAGTTGCTGGTCTATTTGCCTTTGAGTCTTCTTGCCTTGTTTGGATCACAGGTGCAACATGTGTGCTGAGAAAGAAGTTCTCTGCCAGTCAGTTTTGGAAGGATTGTCTGAGACACAATGTGACGGTGGTGCAGTACATCGGCGAGCTGTGTCGATACCTGCTTAATCATCCCAAGGTAAGACTGTTGTCATTCAAACCAGGAGCTGAGATAAAACTTAGCAACACATGCTCTGAATTTGTGCTAAAAGATACTACGTCAGCGAGAAGTTATGGTTACTGTGCAAGTTGAGCTGAGCTGCTTTAAAATTGTATTTATTGTGCCCTCATGCTTCCAGGTTCCAGAAGAAAAAGCCCACTGTGTTTGGTTGGCAGCAGGAAGTGGTCTCAGGTCAGATATATGGAAAACGTTTCAGACCCGGTTTAGTATTCGTACAATCAGAGAGGGTTACGGATTGACTGAGACCAGCATCGGCTTCCTCAACTACACCGACGAGGTCGGGCCAATTGGGAGGGCCAGCTACTTCAACAAGGTCAGCAGGAAAACCTTCTGAACGTGAACCTTACTTTAAATATCAACTCAACTTGTTCTCAGGAACAAGGCTGTTATTAGCAATACAGTTTGATAACAATTTCTCTGCATCCTGTGCATTGAAATACTGTAACAACACATTTTGCAATAGAGGTGTAAACTACTAGAAATAAAAATAAAAGGTTTATTACTGCAGCTTGCTGCACTTTTTTTATGTGCGAGGCAGCCATATTGGATTTTGAGATTTGGTATGGTAAGGAATCTTTCACTCTTTGAGTCAGAATTCAGACTTCATGGCTTTTTATAGATTAATTTTCTGACGTGAAACTATAAAATTCAAATTTCCAAATACAAATAAAAAAGCAAAATAACACCAAACCACTAGGAAGCTTGAGTCACATGATTGACCTAATTTAATCTGGCTGTAGTCTGTGCAGGTAAACAAATGTGGATTTGAACAAATATAGAATGAAAGAAAAGTCATTTATGTAGAAACACAAGGGTTAATCTGCAACTGAATGTGGAAAAAGAGAACGATTAAGACAACTCTGGTCTTATCTGCACACTTTTCTCAACACTTCTGTGCATAAACATGCACCAACACGTTAAAGTTTTTTAACTTCATCCCATTTTTAGTCACTACGACTTTTTCCTGAGTTAAACTGTTTCATAGTTGATGCTCATAACAAATTTCTTACAAGATTTTAGTTTAAAGACACACTAACAATCAATGTGAGGAAAAAAGTTCAAATTGTGTTTCTTACTCGTGGATCTATTTTCATCAGTCTTCATGACATTGCAATAATTACAAAGTCCATGCTCAATAATCCAGGTATAAAATCCAACAATTTTCAGTCAGGTCATCTGGACGGTTTCTTTTTTTTTGTGCCAAGATGTTTCACCTTCCATCCAGAAGGCTTCATCAGTCTGAGGAAACGCCAAACAAAACTGCTTCTCCCCCAACAGTTTACTCCAAAGTGGAAAGAACCATTTCTGTTGGTGCTTTTTTTCCACTTTGGAGTAAACTGTTGGGGGAGAAGCAGTTTTGCTGCTGGATGGAAGGAGAAACATCGCAGCACACAAACAAACAAACAAAGAAACCGACCAGATGACCTGACTGAAAATTCTTGGATTGCAATAATGACTTTTTTAACAGCAATTAAATTACTGTGAATGTACATAAACATGTGGGACTGTATTTATTATAACAACTGATTACTAAGAAAGGTTACTTTAAGTTTGAACATTTTGACAATTGTGTTTTAGTTTTAATACCATAGACTCTTCCCCGTAACAACACCTCAGTCAAATGAAAAGGCTTTAACACCATTTAATCAAAGCAAAATTATCAATATTCCTTTTCTTGCAGCTTTCTATGCCTTTTGAGCTTTTGAGATATGATCCACAAACCTACGAGCCAGTTCGAACAGACTCTGGAAGATGCATACAAGCTCAGAAAGGTAAATCAAGCACTGTCCTTTTGAACATGAATGTAAAGCATTCCAATAAATTCATCAAAATATGTCTGGAGACTGACTTTTTGCTTAGATTCATTAAAGTTTGTAAAACTTAAACATTGAACATGACTCTGTGTCTTTTAAATTTGCACTCCTTTTCTGTAACAAAAAAAAAAGGCGAGGTGGGGATCTTGGTAACTCCGATGATGGCAATGAACCAGTTCCTGGGCTATGCTGGCAACAAGGAGGAGTCTGAGAAGAAGCTGCTACGAGATGTGTTTAAAGTCGGTGATGTCTACTTCAACACTGGAGACCTGCTGCTCTGTGATCACAGGGACTTCCTGTACTTCCATGATCGAATTGGAGACACGTTCAGGTACTGGTACTGTTTGAAATAAAACTTTGCACAGACTAGGTTTCTCTGGAAACAGTATTTACTATGGTTTGTCAATGAAACTCATGTTTATCAAGACAAGACAAGACGAGACAGAACTTTATTGATCCCGCAGGAAATTGTTGTGCCAGAGTTTCAGTACAAAGAAACATACACAAGGAATCACAGAAGATATAAAAAATAGTTTCCCCTACCATTATACAAGCGGGGTGCCCCACCCCGTCAACAGAACTGAGCACCCCGCCTACCAAACAAAACTTGACCCACCCACCCAGCACTGACAGCACCAAGCTAGCGGCACGAAATACAGGCTCTCTAGCTAAAAAGCTAAAGGAAGCAGTCACGTTGCCTCTTCCCTCATGCTGAACGCCCCCCGCCCCACTCAAAAACGGTTAGTACAAGCAGCACTCAGACGTGTCCATCCCCCGGTCAACAAAAATCATGGATGAGATGAGCACCCCGCCATTGCAAGTTAACAAGGGGAAACACTGGAGAATGTAAAAAATAACTGAGAATATAAAAAATACCAGCAATTAAGATCTAAACAGGTCAGGTGCAGACGTGTGAAATGTTTTAATGTGAAAAAACATTAAAGGATTTATTGCAACAGTATCAGCCATACTTGAGTTAACTAGCTCTGTTTATTGAACAACCGGTCATGAACTGGTCTAAGTTTGAGTGACATCAGTGGCATTTTTATTTCTTAAGAAATATGGTGGTGCTCCATTTGTAGTCTTTTAGTCCCCAATTGTGGAGCAAAGGCGGAATTGGAAATACTCCATCCGTCCATCCGAGTTGTGAGCATGACCACTTGAAAAATAAATGACGTACCGACTTTCATTTAGGTAGCGTTATCTAGATGTAAGAAATGTCTTGATCCAAAATTGGGTTTCCACATCAAAATTCAAGATGGCCACTGCCATATGTGTAAGCCACACAAGCATTGCATGTATAACTTTATTAATCAGATTAATGGTGGTCAAAGCCACCATTGGCCACCATCTGGCTCCTCCACTGCACCTAGTGATGGATAAATTGATCCCTCCACTCGCCAGAATCTCACTCTGAACCGCATTGGACAGACAAATAAATAAACCTACCCTGCTTGTCCTTTGAAAAACATTAAGGTTTACTTGCATTCTCTGTTTAGTCCCAGTCAAGAAAAACGCTAATTTCAAAAGCTACAGACATTCATTATTCAAATCCCTCAGTGACGGGGGACATCACTGTACCAGCTGAAATGACTTCTAATCTATCCAACGCAAACTAAAATGTGTGTGTGTGCCAGAGTCACACTGAGGTGGACAGGGCTATGATGATGTGCACTCTTTACCCCACCAGCATTATCAGCCTAAACTCAGGAGTTCCTGTATTTAAACAAAACAACCAGCTCATGTTTCAGTTTCTTTATTTCATAAAGGGACGATGCATATTAATCAACATGAATGCATCACATAAATATGCCAGATTTAACCAAAGAGGCTAATTTTAATGTGTAGTCCCCTATGCCACTAAAAAGGAGACCATGCATGCATGAAAAGTCAGTTTTCATGTCTTTTGGGCTGTCCTGAGTCTTATTTTGGGAGGTCACATCCTCCCTCGCTGAAGTTCAACCCATGGTGCTGATTGTGTCAAGTAGCCACCCCTGGTGGGCCATTTATACAAAATGATTACACATTTTAAAGGATGTACAAACTTTTATGTTCTTGGTATGTACGTTTGTTAAAGTGGAAACATTTGTTAATATTTAATATTAATATTATTTATATAATTATGTTGCAAATAATAGTCAGCTGAATCTGTAGCCCCTTATTATTTTCAGAGGATTTAATCTTTTGTTCAACAGATGGAAAGGAGAGAATGTATCTACCACAGAGGTGTCAGAGGTGTTGGGTCTTCTTGATTTTATCCAGGAGGCTAACATCTATGGAGTTTCTGTACCAGGTCTGTGGAACCTCAGCATTTCACCTTGTTTTACTACGCTTTAATCTGTCCTGAGGTTCAAAACAGCTGCATGAATATTTGATTTTTGTTCACTTGTGAGCAATTTGTAGCATTTTTCTATTGTAAGGAATGGAAGGGCTTAGTTTTGTTTTGTTTTTTATTTCATAATTGTGATCATATGAGTACACATCATTCTTTCTTTGGCAGTGGAATAATTGTATGACATACAACTTTGGTGTTTCTAAACACAATAACTAGGTGCTCAACTTTGTATATGTGGATTTGTATTTTTTCAGATCACAAGGGTCCAAGTTATACATACAGGTTTAAATACAGTATCCCCACACTGATATTTGGTTAAATGCCCCTTAGCAAGCTCGAAAGATGGACCACAGGCTTTTTGTATCCATCAACAAGCTTATTGCGTAACTGGCTGTTTGACCACTTTTCATCGCAACATCAGTAGAGCTCATTTAAATTGGTTGGCTTCCTGCCATGAACCCAATTTTTTTTTTAAGAATAGTCCACAAATTTTCAATCGAGATGAGATCCGGGCTTTGGGAAGAACATTTCAGAAGTTTAATTCTGGTTTGCTTTGTCCAGGCAGAAACTTGTTCAGATGTCAGAGTCAGAGTTTATTTGTCATACACATCTCATGTGATACATGTGGCGGAATGAAACTATTTACACAGGGTCCCAGTCACATCCAACAATAAAATGTAAAAGAAAAACAGTAATAACATCTAAGATATGAACTAAGAAAAACTCTACAGAAAATATGCTAAGCATTAATAAGTTGAACAGCAGCACAAACGTGTCTGAGCAGATGAGCATGAATGAACACAGCAACATGAAACTGATCAGCAGCAGCATGAAACGGATCAGCAGCAACATGAAACGGATCAGCAGCAGCATGAAACGGATCAGCAGCAACATGAAACTGATCAGCAGCAACATGAAGCTGATCAGTAGCAACATGAAACGGATCAGCAGCAACATGAAACAGATCAGCAGCAACATGAAACAGATCAGCAGCAACATGTGATATTTCACAGTTATTATCCTGATTAGAGATTGAGTCTAACAGTTTCAGGGTAGAAGCTGTTCCTCACTCTAGTGGTTCTACATTTAATGCTCCTCAACCTCTTTCCTGAGGGGATCGGGACAAAAAGTGTGTGTGCTGGGTGAGTGTGGTCCTTCATGATGCAGGTGGCTCTCTTCCTGCATCTGGAGGTGTA
>JARVGS010000672.1:9464538-9475357 GCA_031762315.1 Hypsolebias antenori
CGGTGTATGAATGTGTGTATGAATGGGTGGATGGCTGGTACTGTAAAGCGCTTTGGGGCCCCTCATAGGGGGCTGGACAGCGCTATATAAGTAAGCTCCATTTACCATTTATTCTTGTCAGTGCTCTTTGGCATCTCTCAGGTCAACTATTAGTCTTCTGTTCTCCTCATCTTCAAGTAAAGCCCGAGCCAAACACACTCCAGCAACTTAAACACAGAATTCTTCCAGGTCATCATATGTGGAATGAAACGTTATGTATTATATCTTACATATGAAGGTACATGTCACGCAACCTGAAACCATTTCCAATCTGCATAAAAACCTCACCCTGTGTTTTGGTGTTGTATGCTTCCACCAAACGGCACAAACATTGCAAATGTCTAATTTATAAATGCCAGAAGTACAACAGACTATGCCACTGATGCGCAGCTCTGACGGGATGGTTGAAAAAAACAAGCAATGGAAAAATTTTACGCATTAAAGTTCCACAATACTGTATCATGGCAGTGCAGGCTGAGTATTTTTTAGTGTATCATGAGATTGTATAACATCTCTAGGTCACTGGGACAGAATTACCACATGAGGTTTGATGTTTCATATTTGATACGTTCATGAAATTTTTCTACATCACCAATAATCCATATATTCGTACACTAGACTCTAGTACCAAATATTTAAAAAGACAACGTTGTTTCCTTATTTTGTTAAACCTACATACCTCAGTACATTATAGAAACTCAAGGTAAATACTGTATGTCAAAAATAAAATGAGAGAAATTCTATGTTCAGAATGAGCTTTGTTGATCCGATGTATATTTTCCCTCTCATTTATTTAATTTCTCCTTTGTTCTTTCCAAATTGTTAAACTGATCCTGTTCTGACGTCACTCGTTAGTCCAACAAATCTTGCTATGTGTTTGTTTTAATTTTGCCCCCGTTCTTTACCTTAATTGATATTTAATAAATGTTGTGTTATAATAAAGGCACGCAGGGATTCAGAGAATTCTCTCAGCTTTGTGGACGCTTTTCACTTTGATTTTTACCATCACATGCCAAACCTTATACAAGTCAGCCCCAGGTCTTTTATAGGTCCATGTGAACTTGTGGAGAACTGAGGTTTAAGTACACTACAAAACTAAAATAATCTAAATGAGATTTTTTTTGTTTTTCATTTTAACAAACCACTGACTTAAGTTTTCTTTTTTAAATTAAGAAATTGATGAAAACAGGTCCTGAAGGCCCTGAAGATTTGGGTGCTTTTTTTCCACGACTTTGAAGGAGGAAGTGAAGTGAAATAATGTATAATGGTGGGTGATGCTTAACAGTGCTGGTTGACCTCTGGGATTCTGAAGGTTCAACACTTCCCATGGTCAACTGGGAGGAAAATGCAGCCGCCTCCACTAACGACTCTCACACTTTACTGGTGACTGACCCTCAGATAAGACACACACAGTTTTCCACATCTCCCACGCAAAAACAAGCAACTCTGCATAAGCTACATCTATTTCAGAACACACACATCAGTAATGACCACAAAACTACAGAAGCCTCTTGACAACATTAAAATAGAACAGTATTAAAATGTGAAAAGTTTATTTCTTAAACAAAATGTGTTCATGTTACATGGCATTTTACTATTCCTACAACACGTTTCTCATGTTTTAGCATTGCTTTAGCTGCCGTTCTACTACTTGTAGCTTTAAGATAATCGTTTTTTGCTTCATTTAGCTTTCAGCAAACATTTAGCTACTTTTGGCTTTCATGTAAAAAACAAAACAAACAAACAAACAAAACAAAACAAAAAAAAAAAAACAATGTAGACATGTTCCTGTGTTTAGTTTTCTACACAACCTTACAATCTAGCTGTTCTTTCATTACATTTCCTTTTGACTGTCCTTTTGGTTGCCATTTTATTTTAACTTGTTAAAACAAATTAAATGTGTACGCATCTTTTATGATTATCTATTGTTGTCGTTGTCCACTGTTGTCATCACTCTTTGTTTAAAAAAAATCAGGTCTCTCTTGTAAATGAGTCCCCGAGGCTCAATGGGATTGACTTGTAAATAAAGGTTGAATGAACGTAGCATTTTCCTTAATTTGTCCTTTAGCTATTTAGCATTTTTACGCTTTTAACCAGTGTTTTAACATTGCATTTGCTACAGTTTTCTACGTGTAGCTTTTAGATAACATTTTTCTCTGTTTAGTTTTCTCTAAACATTTAGCTACTTTTGGCTTGTAGCATGTTGCTATTTTTGGCCTTTCACACTTTTAAGCCTTTAACCAGTGCTTTGCTGCTTTTAGTTTTTAGTCTGATTTGTTTTAGTTTTAACAATTCAGTTTGTGCTCAGCATTCATTCATCTTTTCATGCTGCATTATTTTACCGAATATATAAAGTTATTGTGTTGTATTTTATCAAATAAATAAAACGCACCAATCATTCGGTGTTAGAACGCTCTCTCCAAACTGAACATTTTGAGCCTATTTTTAACAAGTTGATCAGGATTTCTCTTTGCAGTGGAAATGAATGAGTTCATTGTCTTTCCAACTGTGACACCGGAGGAAGCCATAATCTTGTGATATGGGATCTTAATAGTTTAAACTGTGGTTGTGAAGTGTTTCTGTGAGCAGGAAGCTGTGACTAAAAAGTCTAAAATTATCCCCAGAGTTTACCTCTGCTCGGAAACTCCACCGTGAGTGTGTGGAAAGATCCAATTAGCTGAGCGGGTTAATTGCGCGCGTGAATAAACCGTTAAGTGAGGAAGCGAGCGGCGCTCTGATTGGTCAGTTTTCAGAAGCAGCCATATAAATACGAGCTGCGGACAGTCTGACCGGCACAACAAGAAGACTCCTCACTACACCTCCTCCTCCTCCTCGTCGTCTTTAACCTGACAGACACGATGCTGTGCGGCTCCGCCCTGCTCCTCCTCCTCCTCGCCTTCAGCTCCGCCACCTCCTTCGAGCTGCAGCCGGAGGAGGCCGCTCCCCGCCGGGCGCGCTTCTCCTCAAACAGCCCGAGTGAGTCCCGCTTCTCCATGTCTGTTTGTTGTGAGCTCCTGTCAGGACGTCAGGTTATCTGCTGACAGCCTGGAGGGGTTGTGTTTAAAGTAAATAGAGAACAAAACGAAGGGTTAGCAGTTCTGAGTTTTTTTTTTAAATGTAATTCTTAATCCAGTCTGGGTTGTTTTTTTCAATGACTTGTCCGAATATTACAGTGAAATCATTTTTTAAATTGGATTTGGTTTGTACGGAAGCTGAAAGAGGACACGGTTAGAATCTTATTTTTAAATGTCAAAAAAGAGAAAACTTCACATGTGGACGTCGCATGTAAAATGTCACGTGTGAAAGTTGTTGTTCCCTAACTATTCTTGCGGTTTTTGTTGTTTTATTTGGAACATTTTCAAGATGTTGATGTGGTCTTTTATAATTGGCCACATGTGGGAAACATGGCAAAAGTTGTGTTTTTTACATGGGTGGGGAGGGGTGTGTCAGTAAAATACATTGCAAAATGTTCTAAGTGTAATATGGAAAATAACTTTTTTGTAAGTACTGTATCATAAACCGTAACGACTATTTGTTAGTGCCAGCATTTATTTCACTAGAAGGGTCAGTTTTCCCAGGCGATTCTGATGCATCTGTTTGACGGACTCAAACTTGTTGTTTTTTACTATTATTATTATTATTATTATTATTATTATTATAGTATTATTGTTGTTATTATTATGATTGTTGTTATTGGAGCTAGACAAATGAAAAGGCATTTCTGCTGTAGGATTATGTGAGAAGACAGAAAGTTTTTATTCAGTTCCAATGAGGGAACAAGTACAGTATCTATAAGGATCAAGGTCTGAGAGTTATAATTTTCTACTAATAAATAGGATTATAATGTTGATTTAAACTTCAATAAAGAAAATGTTGCAAATGTATCACAACAGAGCCATCAAATGTTATGTTTTAGTCATATCATCCAACCCCTTTTTTTCTGGTATATTTTAATTATTTTTATTTACAGTATTTATTTATTTTACTTACTTTCTCATAAAATTATTTTTTCCCCTCAAGATTGGATTGTTATTTTGACTTGAAAACAATCTTCTCAAAATGCCAGGAAATCCATTCAAAATCCCAATTAAATAAAAGGCATACTGCTACATATTGACTGGGAAATAAGGACAGCAACCAGCAACTGATTCAAGGTGAAAATGTTACAACGCTCCTCATCTGTTCTGGTTCAGATCATCTCAAAGTGTCATGGTGGTGCTACTAAATGAAGAAACTCAGTGTAACACAAGGACACATCATTTCTGCACTAATGCTTGAAACCAAAAGGTAGCTTTTGTTAAAATTGGGTAATCTAACCCCCCAAAATAACTCAATCAAATTAAAATAAAAACAGGTTCAGCCATTGTTGGCTCCTGTACTTTTTTTTAAATGCAGAAAGCAAGCCGAAGGTGGAACATTAATGCATTTTTATTTATTTATTTTAAATAACAGTCCTGTTTTTAATGTTTTTTTTTGTTTGTTTGTTTGTTTGTTTTTTTTTTTGCAGCTGAGGTGGCCAAATGTTTGAACGAAGCTGTGGCTGTCGGCTGTGGATTCTTCTCCTGCCTTGAAAACTCCACCTGTGACACCGATGGCATGCATGAGATCTGCGAGTTGTTCCTCCAGTCAGCTGCCAGCTTCAACACAGAGGTGAGCCTTTACCTGTTTGCATCGTCTCTTCTCCAGCCTGCCACCTGCTGACGCTCGGATCGCCGTGTTTGTCCTGCAGGGGAAAACCTTCGTGAAGAGGAGTCTGCACTGCATTTCCCAGGGAATCTCCAACAAAGTCTTCCAGACGATTCGCCGCTGCAGCATCTTTCAGAAAATGATTGCAGAGGTTTGTAAGAGACAAAACATGCTGTCATCCCCTGCATAAACAAAAGTATATTTTGACCAATTTAAAGTAGCAATTACCATGTTACTTGTTGTAGATGGCTCTTTTAAATACCTCTGTTTGGAGATATTAGAGTTTATAGCTAATATCTTACCTTTTGCTGTGACTGTTGGAGACAGAATTGAAACAAACACAAACATTTTAATTTGAAATGCCACTGAATGACAAGATAACACAAACTTCCTGCATAATTTAGGCTCAAATTCACCTGGAGTTTGAATACGCCCTGTAGGGCGGTCATTTCTAACCTGGAGCCCGGTCCGGCCCGACTTGGATTAGGGCCAGTCCATAATAATATGCAAACCAGTGTTGGGCTTTTGATTGCATCAGCGGACGTGCATGGCTGACGAGTCAATTATATGGCAACATGGCTTGCCATACATTTACCAGCCACACACGGCCATTTGACCACACACTGACCGGTCTTGAAAGTGCTAAAAAAAAGTTTGGTTACGCTTCAGATGGACTACTGCCAGGCAGCGATCCATCAAAACCTAAATGGACGTTCATTCAGCCGCTGCACTCAGCACACTCGTGCAGCCGATGACCCGAACAGGTGAGATCCCAAAGCGGACATGTCAGAGCAGGGTCCATGTCTGAATAATGCAGAATGCAGGCAGAAGCAGGGATCTAATGCTCTTTGATGGCTATGAAAGGACAAACACCCACTCAGCTCCGATTTTTCTGTCCCCTCAGCCACGCACGTCCGCCAACCATTAATAACTATACAAGCAGTGAAAGTGTAATAAAAAATGTTGGGCGGGGGTGGGGGTTCAGGTTTGAACATGTAATTGCTGTTAATGGGTCGGTTGGGGTTCGGAAATGATGGCTACGGGCTGGGGCCCGAATGCAACTTTGACACCCTGCCAAACTTACAGCTAGCATTAGGATTATAGAAACTAAACTGAGACAGGTTGAGACGCCAGTGCAACTCTCTGACCAATTTGAGGGAGAAAAATTTGTCCCTAATTTTATTATGTTTTACTTGTGCAAGAAAACTGTACGCTCAAACATTTGTAGACACTTTGAAAGCTCCCCAGCAAATTCACTTGCACCTTTAGTCCTTGTTGGCAGGATGGCATCATCCCATCTGACAAATACTGGCTCTGGCCTTGGGCTTATCTTCGTGCGAAACTCAAATCTGCATCTTGTTAAAGGTTCAAGAGGAGTGCTACGCCAGTTTGGACATCTGCACTGTGGCTCGTACAAACCCTGACTCTATCGGCGAGGTGTTGCAGGTGCCAGCTCACTTCCCCAACAGGTGAGCACTGATGAGACTAAAGATTGTCAGAAAATCATACACTGACTGTTTAATAGTGATAAAACTCGTAATAGCTCTGTGGGGTACAGTTGTAGTGATTTAAGCATAAACTGTTCAGCAGGTGGGTAAAGTCTTTTTAAACGCATGAAGGCTTTGTTTCAGAATCAATATAAGGGGCACTGAAATGTTTAATTTCAATAAAATTCACAGACAACTTTTTTTAAAAAGACAATTCATTCTAAAAATGTCTATTTTGACTAAATCCTTGTCATTTACATAGAAATATGATGAGTCTCTTGGAGCTCTGAGACGACTTTCTGAATTTTTGAAAACAGGAAAAAAAATATGAAATAACAGAAAATATTCTGCCCTTTGCTTTTATAATTGGTACAATTATAACAGTTTTATTAATTTACAACAGTAAAACACCATGTTTTTCTACTTCATTTATAGAACTACTTTCATAATGTAAGAACAAAATATTAGGGTCTAGCAAAGATCTGCAGTTTAATTATTTTAAGTGTGCATAAAATTGTAGGTAAGCCAATTATTAAAACAAACATCAACAGAAGCCAAGAGGTTTTTATTTGACCAGTTTATTCCAATTTCATTTTGTCCAGTTGAGGTCACTGTGGACACAGTTTACTGCATGTGTAAGCCATGAATGGCTCCAGCTTTGAGTGGATTGTCAGTGAAATGTTTTGATACCTTTCAGTTTTTATTCAGTAGGATGTTCTACACAACACCCACTAAAAATGTCTAGAAGTTAAACTATGAAAAAACACAATGTGGTTTTCTAAGATACTCATTACTTGTTATATATTTTGCCTGTTAACAAGTGCAACAGAACCATGTATTGGTTTTAGATCTCAAGGTTCGCCTGTGGTCAGGTGGAAGAAGAAGCTGTGTATTGCAGTGCTGTAAACAGGTCCTGACTTTGTTTCCTTTGCTGACGCTGCAGGTACTACAGCACCCTGCTGCAGACTCTGCAGACATGCGACGAGGAGACGGTGGCACTTGTCAGGGCAGGCGTCATGGCCCGCTTGGGTCCTGACATGGAGACCTTCCTCCAGCTCGTTCAGAACAAACCTTGCCCCGTCGGCTCCGATGCTAGCACCTACAACAACCCAGCCAGTTGGAGGAACATGCCCGTGTTCAACATCCAGCCTGGCTTCAGAAGCAGGGACCCCACCCACCTGTTTGCCCGGAAAAGATCTGTGGACAACTTGGAGAGGCAGAGCGGGGTTAACGCTGACAAGTAGATAAAAGCTCACGCTATCTGTTGATCTACGTGTACACAGTGATGCAGCTGCAGAAAGCTTCAGGTGGTGAGGTGATCATTCTCAATATTTTCTGAGCCCATCCACAAACTGTTCAATGTGAACTTTTATCTTCTTACAAACGTTTTAAATAATATATTATATTCCAATTACGATTGATATTTATTTAAAATTAATTTATTAGGTTGTCTTATTTAATGAAGAGCAAAAGAAGCTGAGGAGATCAGAAGAACTTTTCACGCTGGTCGTGGAGGTCTTTGACACCTTTTTGCTTGTCTGAAATCACTTTATAGGCTATACATTATATTTACAGATATTGAGATGCAGATCAAAATGTGCATGGGAGCAGATTTTGCTGTTTTTTTTTTTTGTTGTTGTAGAAATAAACACTGATGCGACTGATTCTGACTGGTTTATTTGAACTGAAGATTTGAACACCACAAAGTCAGAGGTTCATTACCAGAATATTACAAGTTTATGAATTGATAATTAGTCAAATGTTTTTGTGTAAAGGACAACTCAAGAACAGAGAACGTACTGCAGAGCTGAAACTTTAAATAAATATTAATCTAAACAATCATGGACAACAAGAAGTTAGGCCTTCAAACAGAGTACATGTAGTAGAAATAAACTACTGTACTTTTTTTAAAAAAAAAAGCTCATGTAATTGTTGCTATGATTATAATAAATCAAATGTATAGCAGAGTGGGCACTGCTGGTCCCAAGTATAGGACTTGGCATGCCCCCAGGTTGGGGACATAAGCTTCATACAGTAATTGCAGCAAGTTGGCCAACTGCTGTTGGGCCTAAACCAGTATACAGCAATGCGGCACTGGTCTCATGATCCCTCATGTTTAATTGTTGGGCAGCTTGGCTCGCGACAGGAGGACCTCAGCATTCTGCAGACAGTCCACTTGCTATATGTGGGGAAAAATAGTTGGAAAATTGTGCCAGGGTTGCTTGGAATGTGTGGCATAATGTTGTGCCAGTAGAGTCCCCAAATCACTGCCAGAAGTGACATGAAGTCAATTGGTGGCGTCCTATACCATGATGCCAGGAGTAACACCAATATCTCTTTCAACATTGGCAGGATTGATCTCCTCCCACTGTGTCGTATACACACAATTGTCCATCCATTATCTTGTACCCACATCTTTCTTTTCGGGGCACTGGGGTCACTGGTGCCCATATCCAGCAGTCAGTGGACACCCTGGAAAGGTCTCCAGTCCATCACTGGGACACACAGAGACAACCATTCACTCTCACTCACACCTAGAGACAGTTTAGAGTTACCAGTCAGCCTAGCATGCATGTTTTTGATCTGTGAGAGCAAACCAAAGTGCCCGGAGAAAACCCACACATGCACGGAGAGAACATGCAAACTCCACCCAGAATGGCCCCCCTCGGCCAGAATTCAATCCAGCGACCTTCTCGCTGAGAGGTGGCAGCTCTACCAACTGTACCACCATGCCGTCCCATATGTGATGATGCATAACCAAAGTTCCTTACAAGTCCAAGCCTCTCAGTTACTGTGCCACTCCAAATTCAGCTGTCTGCTCTAGCTAGTGCGAATGAACCTGTGGTCCACCGGATCCCAGTTTGACACAGATGTCATCAACTCAGTGATTCTTCTTTAGTGTGGTCTGCCTTGGGATGCCAGAATCTTTACAACATATGGGAGCACTCTCATACTTTTGGTTTCATTGCTGTGCCACTGTGACATCCATATGGCCCACATGCTGAGCAATATGTATGATATATCACATAGTCACATGCAAACCCACAATGCAACACCCATCAAACATATGGTAAACATTAAAAAACTAGGAGTTCTAACATCTAGCACCTCCAAAGCTGCCACCAGATGGCATGCAGACATCTTACAGCAGTTATTTGCCACCATGCAAGACACTCGTTCACAGTTTAAGCAGAGCGTCTCATCTTGCAGCATTTAAGCACATTTCTCTTGCAGTGATTAAAATGCAAAGTTTAAAATGCCACTGAAAATATTCACGATAAGCGGCATCATTTGGTCTTACGTTCATGAAAACGTTCACGAGAAACAGACTAAAATTGCGTTGTTGTTCATATCAGTTCCAGTTCGGCTTGAATCACTTTGTCACCAGGAAGCAATTTAATACAAAACATAAGGAACAACTCAATGGATATGTAAAACAATTCAACCTGATGGATATGAGCAAGACAGTAAAAAAAACACCAAGACACAAAACAACCAGAAGTGCTTGGTGTTTAAAAACAAGTGCTCTTGGGATAAAGGTTGTCTTCCTCATTTGTGGAAGACCTTCCTCCTGATTACTTTAAAACTGTTTTCAAAAATCCCTTGTCTTTCATAGAAAGACCTATGTTCAGACATAGTGATCATCAGGAAGGAAGACATGTGAATGAAGAAATACGTCTGTGACACTTCTGGTGTTTGTCCAGGCTTGTTGGCTCCCACCTGGAGGTGCAAAGTAGTCCCACGATGACACTCACTTGGCCATCTGTCGCTGTTGGTATAATGGCTGACCCATGATGGCTTCTCACCTGGGTGTTATGGCCCATTAACCCCCATCTGGCTCGAGACATCCATGCTCTTTTTACATTCTGTGAAAGTGTGTTTGCTGACAGCAGTGTAGGTCGGTTGTGTTTCCAGGAATCAGAGCAGTTCAACAGCAGTGCTGCTGTGTTGACTGAAGTTCTGACTAGCTGCATGTCTGTAAACTGATGCTGTGTGGGGAATGTGCAGTGCTGTGCAAAATAAATGGAGGTTTAAGAAGACTTGGTAACAAACATAAACATAGCTAAAGACTATTGCTTTCTTGTATTTGAAATGAGTTTATAGTGATCTGAGTTTAAGGACATTAAATTTGCTTTGCCACTGAGAGAAACATTGAGTCTGCACCAAATTGACTCTTATGCACACAACAGACCCATCTGGTGCACACTGGATACAATCAGGTGTCCACAATTGCATTTTACCAGAACATGTTCAAAAATTTTTGCAACATATTTCAGTCATTTACTCATTAAAGATTTGATTTTATTAACCTTTATTTAATCAGGCAAATCCCACTGACATCTTTTGCAAAAGAGGCATGGACCCTTACACACACACACACACACACACACACACACACACACACAATATACACATACATACATACAGGTAGTCCTCGGGTTACGACGGTCTCGAGTTAGGATGTTTCACACTTACGTCACACCTCCCATTGACGTTGAATAGCCTTTTTTCGAGTTGCACACAGCACCTTTTCTTTTGTGTGTGGGGTGTTAATACCTTTCCCTTTAAGACCCTGTGGACTCCTCCCGCTCTCTGGCATCCATCTT
>JARVGS010000672.1:9835097-9846120 GCA_031762315.1 Hypsolebias antenori
CTGAGTATTCACTGTCTTTAATGTGTGTGTTTGTGTGTGTGTGTGTGTGTGTGTGTGTGTGTGTGTGTGTGTGTGTGTGTTACCCATGGCAGCCAGCGATGGCGGGCAGGGCCAGTACTCTGTCTCGATTTTGGAGGGCTGGTTGGGGTCTGGAGGCTGAGCAGCAGGAAACTTGGCAGACTGAATGACCCCGCGGCCCTCTGTGTGTTTGTTCGTGTCTGCGAGGCGAAGACAGAGAAGCAGCTGAAGGAAAAGAGCTGAAACAAACTCGACAACAGGCAGGAAGCAACAGGAGCTCACCATGTTTGTAGATGGGAGGCTTCCTGTAGATGTTGGTGCCGTTGTCTGAAAACATACAAGAACTTGGTGAGACACTCCCCAGCGTTTCTCACACTTGTTCTGACAGAGGCTCGTCCATCCTTCGGCTGCTAAAAAGGTTGATATTATGACAAAATCATCTTTAATTTTTATTTTTCCTTTCTTTTTTTTCAAATTCAGCTGACTGATGCTTAGATTTAAAAAAAGTCATGAGATTTTCTCTAATTTGTCTTAATTTAATCTCAAGTTTATAGAGTTTATAGTACAGGTTATATGTAGTATTATAAGTAATATTTATTAATATTTAATATTTACATTAAATATTATTTTTTATATTATTTATATTATATATATACATAAACTATTATATAATATACAGTATATACATACATTATAATATATTATTATTATTATATTATATTAAATATTTTTAATATAAGTGTATTAAATATATAAATATTAATATTTATAGGTTATATGTAATATTTTATGCAGTATATAACCATGTAATATTTTGTACTTTATCTCAATAAAGACAATTATCACTGCTTCACGAGCTAGGCTCTGTTTATTGCTATCTCGTAGAATATACACTGAATATACGTTACATCCGTCTCTTTTATGGCAAGCCCATGATGATACTAATCATGAAGATTTACAGTACAACCATGGAAATACAACATCTCCCTTTTTTTGTGTTTTGACACACCATGTCCTCATTGAACTGGTACATATTTTGAATATAATCATATGAAAATTTTGCTGCAGTAAAACATGTCAGAATTGTAAACATCATTTCATATAATTTCACGTAACTATAAACCATATTAACTTGTATATTAACATGATTAACCCGTACAAATAAAGGCTGAATGAATAGGTGTGAGGACTTTTTTAGATGAAGTCACCTGCTGCGTTCTTTTACATCAGGCACATGTGTGTGTGTGTGTGTGTGTGTGTGTGTGTGTGTGTGTGTGTGTGTGTGTGTGTGTGTGTTACCTGGTCGGTGGAAATGTTGCAGGCTCGTGCTGATCTTGCGTCCAGCCTGCAGCTGTAGCATGGATCCTGCAGGTGACCCACTGTCGCTCTCCGCTCTGCGACTTTTCACCTGAACAAAAGCAGGAAGTTGAAATCTCAGCTGCCACCGGACGCTGGGCTGGGATGAAATCTGCTCTGGACACGTTTCTCTGATCTGACGACTGTGATCAACTTTACTGAGCTCTACCTTCAGATAAACAAGCATCTGACGCTTTCATAGTACCGTTAAAGAGATAGTTCTTACAGGTGGAGTTCTGTGGAAAGGTTATGAACAATTATCATCTTACCTGTTGTAGATAGCTCTCAGGCAGCCTCAGTACATTTAAGTTTGCAGCAAATTGCAAGTGGCATTTGAAAGTGAGTTTTTAAGATGTGTCAAAATGTTTCCTTTGAGTCGCAGGTGTTACAAGAATTGTAAGTATGTTTGACAAATTTCCAAGATAGATTTTCTTTCAAGATAGTCATAGTTGTGGATTCAGTTTGGTTTCTTTAATTCTAGAGCAGCAAAGTTGAAATGTTATATATATTTTTGCACCTACACTGCACACCCATGCTATGGACATGACTGCGAAGCACTTTTGGAGCTTTGTGTGTCGCTGCCTTTCCATCGTGTTTCAGTTTCCGGCCACCTTCCAGTCTTGGGCTCAGGCTCCGGCCTGTCATGGTGGCTGTTGATCCTCCGTCTGCCTGCACGGACCAAACTCTACAAAACAGTTTGGTTCTGAAGGGAAACATCAGATGTTCTGTGTTGCTGGATCCGGTTCTGGAGGGCAGTGATCGTCCCTTGTCACGGTCATTATTATCATTGTGCTGCTAACGGGACAGCGCTGCAAACAGAACCACTCTGCTAACAGGACCATGCTGCCGTATTTCTTTTTCACTTTTGGTGCCTTGTTTTTGTATTTTTGATTCATGCTTTGGTATTTGTTCTTGTTTTTTTCGGCGAGTTGAGACGGTTCTTCTCGTTCTGCGCATTTCTTTGCATTGTTGACCTTGTGTCGATATGCATGTGACAAATAAACCTAAAGTCTACAGTGAATTTTACCCCCCCCCCACCACCACAAAAACATCTCCTAAGTTTTAAAACGATTCATAAAAAATGTCACCAAACATTTATGTGTCACATTACCCAGGTATTTTGACAAAAATAGTTTGATGTTCCTGCTAGAAGTGCTACAACTAGCTAACACAGAATTCCATGTAAAGACCTTTAGAAGTTTTCATTTATAAACATTGAACTAAGAAACGTTTAAGGGTTATCCTGACAACCGCACAAATATTGCTGTATGCTTTAACAATGTGACGCAAAATTGTAAAATAAAAATTATTTTCTAAATATACTGGAGGTTTTTTTTTTTTTTTTTTTGGTAACTGCAGTTAAAAGGACAGAAATTTTTCCAGGTCATGACCAAGTTGGAACATTAGCTTCTCAGCCCTGTCAGAATTAAACACTGAATGTCTGGATGGTGCCCTCTGGTGGCTGGTTTCTGCCTCTGCACCCCCTAGTGTCTCATTCTAATAATTATCCTTTTCTGTATCACCTGCATGTCCTGTCCAGGTGTTTCTGTCTCTGTATATAAGTCTGTGTCTGTGTGTTACTTGTCTGGACATCGTCTGGTGAATCCTCCTGAGTCCTTAGTGACTCCTTGTGATTTCTAAGTGTCCTCTATCAATGTGAGTTCAGCTGCCACGTCAGCTTGTTTATTTTCCTTTATTAAAGCGTTGCCATTTTACCAGCTGGTCTCCGAGTCCTGCATGCACCACCGCGTTATACGGTAAAGCATCGTTTAGCTTTCTGCAAAAGGTAAGACCTTAATTGTTAATAAGCTTTCCATAAGACCACTTTTAAAAGATCAGAATTATCCCTTTAACCTTCACTACTCCGTGTGTTTACTGATAATTTGCTCATGTTGGCTTCTTAAAAAAACAACCTCCAAAGTGCTGCTTAATCCTTTTTTTTTTTTTTTTTTTTTTTTTTTTTTTTAAGCAAACTATTTTTTCAATTGTCCTAAAATGAAAGTAACCATCATGTTCACTGTGTTCTTCAGACATCACAGCAACGGGACAACAGTGAACTGAAGCTGCAGTGACGGAAAGCAGCTTGAGTCGTTGACAACAGAGACCCTTCCTGTTCAGTGGCTGCAGGCAAGCAGTCGCATCAAATGTCAGTTTTAACCGACGACAAAGCAGCGATTGAAGCTGAAGAATTCAACAATGAGAAGCAGACGAATGAAACCACATATTTTCCAAACAGTTTAGGTCGAGACATTGCAGTGGGGCGTGGGATAGATCCGATGGGTCACAGATGGTTCGACCGCTGTGTGAAACATTGTAACAGGACCAGAGGTTTGTGTGTTTGTGTTAATCTGTCAGAAATGGGCAACATGTGGCCTGTGGGCCAAAAGTGGCTCTCGGACGATCTCTATCCGGCTCCTAATGGCGTTCATTGAGAAGAAAACAACTTTTTTTAAATAACAACACTGTTCAGTTAGGTCATCTGATGTTTGTTTATTTATTTTTTGAGATGTTTCATCCAAAAGGACAAAATGTAGTATGATGAAGGATGAAACATCTCAGCCAAAAAAAAAAAAAACGTCCCGATGACCTGACTGAACATTGCTGGATTTTTACTTGGATTATTGAACATAGACTTTGGTGTTTTGAACCACTTTGGCATGACTGTCTCAAAGTTGATGGGGGAGAGGGCGGGCCCCGGAGACCATCTTAGCGCCAGCAAACTGTTGTTTTCCCCTCAATGGAGTATGCCGTTTGTGGAAATCAGTTTGTTTGGTGTATCCTCAGATTGAAGAAGTCCTTTGGATGAAGGATGAAGCATCTCAGCAAAAAAATAAATCATCCAGATGACCTGACTGAGCATTGTTGGATTTTATACCTGGATTATTGAGCATGGACTTTTAAATAAATTGATGAAAACCTCCATCATAAACCTTTTGGATTAAGACAGGATAAAAATGTGTTCAATCATTGCATCTCCAGAACTGGTCTGAACTTTTAAAGGCTTTTGTTTTTTTTTAATTATTATTTATTTATTTTGGTCAAGAAATGTTTTCCTCACTTCATATTGTTTGAATAAAAAATATACAAATGATTAGTGTGTTATTTCCTTAACAGGCAAATGGATGAGTGTGACATGACGACCTCTCAGATCGTCAATGATGTGCATTATTTTGATCAGTGAGACGTGAAGCAGCTTTTACCTCTGGAGACATGTTGGGAGAGGAGGAGGTAGGAGACAGGGAGCGCTGCGGAAACACAAGGAGATTACAAATTATTGTGTCTGACGTCCACACATTGCTCTGTCTCTGCAGAGATGAACACACTGCAGCAGGTTTCTGTGAATGATCCGTCTGAAAACACTGTTGGTCTTTTGGACACCAGACGAGCAACAAAACCTGCTGCTGCTGCTTGTGTGGAGGCGAGTGAAGAAGGGTTCTTCCAAATCACATCTTCCCTCCACATTAGTCTGGTTCATTTACACAGAGCGTGTGTGTTTACCTCTCTGCGTGGCGGGTCGAGTGGAGAGAAACTGAGGTGGGGCTGGTAGGTCATCAGGTCGGGCCTCTCCACCTGCAGGATGGCTTTATCTCTGGGCAGTGCTGCCAGATCTTTGTAAGGCACCACCTGGTCATTCAAACGGGCCTGAACACAAACACACACACACACCTAGGTTTGTTTTGCTATCTTTATGGGGCCTTTACATTGACTTCCATTAGTTTTTCATTCATTTTTATAGCCTAACCCTGATCTTTTCCCTAAACCTAACCATTACTAGTTCATACCTAACTCTAAACTGAACACATCCTCAATTCACACCTTGGTCCTAAACGTAACCCCTAACCCACCAACGGGAATTCTTCTTATGGGGCCCAGGGCTTGGGCCCAATAAGGAGCAGTTGGTCCTCACAAAGTAGTATAAATTAGAAAATGGGCCTTACAAAGTGGCATAAACAAGGACACGTGTCAGGACACCGCCCACATTCACATCCTTTATATATTTACATCCCTTAAGCCTTGCATTAATTAAAAAAAAATTATATATCCTTTTAATGTTTTATGTTTTATTAATGTGTTAGGATTTTCCAGTCAAGTTCATTTTAACTGCTGAGCTGCTGCGTAAGACCCAATAACAAACACATCCAGTCTTACTAATAATAATAAAGAGCCACTCATTTAATTCATGATTTATTTTAAGTTTGAGATTTTCCTGGAGTTCATTTCAAACCAAAATATTGTTCCCGTTATTAAAAATGCACTTAATATGTGGGAAAAAAAATCTTACAGAAGTGAAGGAAACAGAATATGTATTTGCTTCTAATGTGAAAGTCGAGTGCAATGAAGTGTCTTTGGATATTCACGCTAAAATAAAGCACTCACTTTTAATTCTAGTTTTTCATATCAGGATATTTAAAAAGCTTCTAGTCCCAACAGAATCCTAAGATTAGTAACAGCATATTAAATATTATACAGTGTAATAAAAACAAAGGTATTCTTTTGTTTGCTCTCTTCCACAAGAGTCACCAGCAGGTGAACTCCCAACAAAAAGGTTTGACAGTTATTTTACACCGTATCCTCTCCCTGATTGCATTAATTCATTTATAGTTTATTTAAATTGGGACAAGTGTAAAGTATTAACAAATACCGTATGCTACGGCATTTATAGCAGATAATTTGCAATGCCAGTCTCTAGATGGGCCTTTAGCAACATAAAAATAAATGGTTTAAAATGCAGTTTAAGAAGAATAAAACATCACAGTATTAAAACAATTCATAAAACTGAATTAAAAACAGATCATAATAACTTCATTAAAATAGTGGCTGTTATTCTGAATTAAAAAACTGGTTCTGTTTCAGAAACTGCCTCATTCTTGATCGAAATACTCAAAGCAATCTGCTTCCTTCGATAGATCACTTTACTAAGTGGCATTTTTAATGTATGAGAATGTTTCTGTTCAGTGTCCTGAGATGACCTCTGTTGTTACTATATGGAGCTACATGAATAAACTGAATCCACTTGAAATTGAAACCATTTCAAATACACAGTATAAAGTACTGTGTACTGTGTACATGACCTCAGTAAAAGTACACAGTATAGTGTGTACATGACCTCAGTAAAAGTACACAGTATACTATGTAGTGACCTCAGTAACCATACACAGTATACTGTGTCGGGTACATGACCTTAGTAAAAGTACACCATATACTGTGAAAATGAGCTTAGTAAAAGTACACAGTATACTATATACTGACCTTAGTAAATGTACACAGTATACTGCACACATGATATCAGTAAAAGCACACAGTATATTGTGTACATAGCATCAGTAAAAGTACACAGTATACTGTGTACATGACCTCAATAAAAGTACACAGTATAGTGTGTACATGACCTCAGGAAAAAGTATACAGTATACTACTGACCTTAGTAAAAGTACTCAGTATACTGTGTACTATGCATGACCTTAGTAAAAGTACTCAGTACAGTGTGTACATAACCTTGGTAAAAGTACACAGTATAGTGTGTACATGACCTCAGAAAAAGTACACAGTATAGTGTGTACTGACCTTAATAAAAGTACACAGTATACTGTGTACAGTACATGACCTTGGTAAAAGTACACAGTATACTGTGTACTTGACCTTAGTAAAAGTACACAGTATAGTGTCATGACCTAAGTAAAAATACACAGTATACTATGTACTGATGTTAGTAAAAATACACAAAATACTATGTACTGATATTAGTAAAAGTACACAGTATAGTGTGTGCATGACCTCAGTAAAAATGCACAGTATACTATGTACTGACGTTAGTAAAAATACACAGAATACTATGCACTGATGTTAGTAAAAGTACACAGTATACTGAGTACGGTACATGACCTTAGTAAAAGTACACAGTATAGTGTGTACATGACCTCAGTAAAAGTACACAGTATAGAGTGTACATGACCTCAGTAAAAGTACACAGTACAGTATAGTGTGTACATGACATCAGTAAAAGTACACAGTATAGTGTGTACATGACCTCAGTAGAAGTACACAGTATACTGAGTATTGACCTTAGTAAATGTACACTGTACTGTGTGTACTTTTTTCTTTCAGCTGCTTCCTCAGGGGTCACCACAGTGAACTAAGACGCACAAAGATTTGGAAATTATTTTTACACCGGATGCCCTTCCTGACACAAGCACAGACCACTGAGCTACCACAGCTCTCTGTGTGGAGCAGGGGGCTGCTATCTAGGGTGCCCAGGGGAACAGATGGTGGGGGTTAAGGGCCTTGCTCAAGTGCCCAGAGTGGAGCAAATGAGGGTGGAGGCAGGTGTGGGTGCTTCAACCTTCCCACCCACAATGTGATGTTGTCGGTACTGGGAGCTGAACTAGCGATCACAGGCCCACCCTCTCTAACCTCTGCACCACCACTCCTTAGTATACAGTAGTTAGTGTGTAGTTTACTTTTATGTCATTTGAGTGATTACAACTGAGAAGTTGTCTGATATATTTTTAAAAACTATAGTACAGAAAGTTCTTTGAAGAATTTTTTTATTTCTTTTCCAGACTGGCCTAAATTGATGACTTCAAAGGGAATACGTTTACAGCATTTCAGCTCACGTAGTCATTAATACGATTTAATTTTTCATATTTGATCATTTATTAAATTACATTTATCACAGTTACCTCCCAGTCTGTTTCTAAATGTAATCAAGTTTAGCTCATCCAAACAGCCCCAACACCTTGTTGTTAAAACTCCATGTAAAATTGAATTCTGCAGATATTTGTGATAAACTACAAACACTGAAACTGTCTCACAGGCAGAACGTTGTGAGTTTGGGGTGAACATTAAAGTTAAATGGAGACACACATCTCTGCTATAATCGGGGGGGGGGGGGTGATAAATATTCATCTTTTAGTGTTAGTAATGTTTAATTATGAGAACTAAAGCAGCAGACGCAGTCATGAGAAACACAAACACACGTTTAATAAGTAGACGTTTAAAAATTTATTACGTCATCACCTTCATGGGTGATGGGGGTCCTTCTTGGAAAATAGTACCAGAAGTAGTGACTGGTACTCTCATGTGCAGTCTGCCTCTTGAGCACACCCGGCATGTGTATCAGACAGCATGACCCGCCCTGCTCTGGTCTGACTGGGTCAAACTGTGGCTGTGACAACCTCGAGGCGAGATCTGGTTGTCCGAGACATAAATAGATTGTCTCGGACAAATGGAAACCACTTGTGTCGACCCCCGTTAAAGGAAGCAACCCGTCAAACTGGGAAGGGTTATATGGCCACTTCCAAACAGTTTGCTGAATATTCTATAGTGGAGTGGATTATTTGCAAGTGGAAATCATTTAAGACAGTTGACAAGTTTCCCAGGAGTGGACGTCCCAGCAAATTCACCCCAAGGTCAGACTGTGCAATGTTCAGAGAAATTACAAAAACCATTGAGCTCAGATTCTCCAAACGTCGGTTAGCAGTAATGCACAGCAGAAACGTTTGGAACAAAACAAACAATACCAGTACCAACACTTCATACTAGCTGTCAAGCTAGCTGGAATAATATAGATTTGGCCTTGTTTTGAAGCTACAGAACCTGGGGAAAGTCACTGAGCTGACCATAAACTCCACCATATACATATTTTCCTGCTTGATCTCGACGAAGGCAGACACTTTTCCCTCTCACTCCTGCCTTTTTTTTAACTTTCACACTGTGTATGATTTTTTTAAATACCTACTCTTCCCTTGAGTTTCTCTTTTCCTTATCTAAACTAAGGGCAGCACCTCCCACGAGGCCGCAGCCTCAGACACCTTCGTCTCCCCCTGTCTGTTTGTTTGAACTTTACTTGGACGGGCTGTACTGAAATGAATTTTGTTGTGCTTCGGTGCAACGGCAATAAAGATTATTCGGATATACAGCTGTGGTTGAGTGGTTAGAACAGTCGTCCTCCAGTGTAAGAGTTGGAGGTTTGAATCCACCAGCGTTCACATGCCGAAGTGTCCTTGGGCAAGACACTGAACCACTCATTGCCTCCAATGTGTATGATCATCAGTGTATGAATGTGATCTAAAAAGCACTGATTAGTCTCTTTCGAATGATTTGTTCAATTAGCTTTGTAAAGATATATAGAGTACAGTATGGATGGGTAAATGAGGGCAGGGCACAGATTGTAGCGTAAAGTGCTTTGAGTATCTTGATAAGACAGAAAGGTGCTATATAAGTCCATTTACCATATACCACGATAAACATGAAACAGGACAATAATCCCAAACGCAGCAGTAAAATCACAACAACATGACTTGCAAATCTCAATTAGCTAAAACCACACAGTGAAGAAAAGTATGTAAAAATATTCTTCTTCAGGCTCTTTTCCAAAACTGAGTTATTTTCAAATTCCTCATCTCAAACACTTTAAAATCATACGTATTTTGTTGAAGTTTGGTGATTTATCACAAGGCTAGCAACAATTGTTTCATTAATACCCTGATATAAAAACTATAGGATGAAAGTGCTTTATTTTAGCATAAATATCCAGGACACTTCATTCCACTCCTTGTTTTGTGTGTAAGTGAGCCAGTTGACAAAACTCGACTTTTATTGGTCTGGAGTGATGTTAGCAGGAATTCCAGCCCAATATTTAAAACAAGGGATCCCCAAGCTTCAAAATTAGGACAAAACATTATATGAAGGGATTTCCCTTGTTATGGAAGAGAAAAATGGTCAATTTAAAAAGAAACTAAAACGACAAGACAAAATGTTTTTGTTCTGAAGACATAGCTGTTAGTATACTTTGATTTACAGACAGATTGGGAAGATTATTCTATATTACCGTAGTTATATTTTAAATGATAATAGTATCTTTAAAGACGCAGTTTTGCGCCAATCTCAGTTGCGGCAAAAATCTATATTTTCACGATTTACATATGCTCATTCCCACTCATTTTGCCTGCACGGATCACAAATAATGACAGACTGTAGCCACGTCAATGATTTTCACCTGGGGTGGCATTTGCTTAACCATGAGAAATCCTAAAATTAGCAAGTACCAGATGTTACATTGTTTTTAATTATGTCATAATCCATAAAGCCTTAAAACTGAAAGTGGGTGTAGTTTATTTGTTACATAAGCATTACCATGATGCCAGTAGCAGGAGACCCGGGGGTGCTCGGACCCCTGGAGGACGGCAGGTTAACTGGAGTTACACGTCCCTCCACCTGTGAGAACAGCCAGGAATGTTCAGATGAATTACTAATGTATTCCACCTTGAGAGGTACTCTGCATAACTAGTCAGTAATAACAGCTCAAAAACAAACTTTAGGGTTAAACAAAGTGAAGTGTGCACAGTGTAGATCTAGGCCTGTCGCGATAAACTATAAATCAAGTAATTGCATGATAAATGAAAATAATCAACCTCATTTTCATTTATCGGCTTTTCTTGTCTCTTTCTACTGAAGACACTGGATGACAAAAGGCTCAACGCCGGTGCTCTTCACTGACCCCTCCCTTTCTCTTTTCTCTTTAAAATCTGTTTTAACTGTCCAAAATCACGTTTTTGGTTCGTTAAAAACAGCTAAGCTGAGAAGCTAAGCTACGAGCTAAGCTAACAGGCCGAACTTGGGGGGGGGGGGGGGGGGGTGGGTGTTGTGG
>JARVGS010000672.1:9954472-9964642 GCA_031762315.1 Hypsolebias antenori
CAAACAAAGTTTGCATCTGGACTCTGTCTCCTTTTCACCCTCTGTACATGAAACATTCCTCCAGGTACGACCACGGGGACAAGTTCTTCCTCAGCCTTTACCTCATCATTTTCTCTGTTGACAGTGTTGTCCTCTGTCTCCATTTTGGCTTATTCTCCAAATCTTTGGTCCATAAATGACTCTCTACTCTACAGAGTTGCCCTTTGCTTATGTCAAAGATAATTGGCGCGTTTGTTATCTGAGAGCATTACAGGCTACAAAGATGAATATTATAATTCAAATTGTGGCCATCCTCAGTAGCGACTATTGATTTTAAAAGTAGCGAAGTAGATTACATGGTCTAAATTGTACTTAAGTATTAGTAAAATTACACACTTGAAAGAGATACTCATACAAGTACCCAAAAAAATCTACTTAATTACAGTAATGCCAGTATTTGTAATTCATTACTTTCACCCCTGTTTACATGTGGCGTGCATCCTCCCATTGCTTGGGTAATGTGTCTTGCCATTACCTATCAGACAAGAATTTATCTTTTGGATGTGGCTTGCCCTGCGGTCTGGATCAGAGTCTGGGCTTGGGCACCCACTGAACGCTCTTCTATATGTCCAAGACTGTCGTCACGCTAAAGGGTCTCAGTGTCCTACATATACAGTAGATCTGTGTGTTTGTCATCCTTTGTTCACTGCTTCTAAACTGAAATTTCTGCAAACCATTTGTCCATTTGTCTTGTGTTTTGTTTAACACACACACACACACACAGACACACACTGGCTGTCAAATGTCAGCAGCTACAGCAGAGCGCTGCAGTGTGTGAAGGCTTCACAGACAGAGATGATTGCTTGTGTTATCAGTGTTGAAACAGACAAATCAATCCTGCCTTGACAACCACACAATTAGCTGCTTTATTAGCTTGCTTGTAGACCAGCTCATCTGAAGGGGGGAGTCAAGTACCCGCAAATAAATGTTCCACCCGAGAGGAGCGACGGCGGTGAAGAAGCGTACAGCCGTGTTCAGTGTGAAGAGCGGGAACGGGGGTGAAGATTGATTGGGCTGATTAAAGCTGATTTGCAGAGAGGATTAGAGTGTCTGCGCATTTCCACTTGTTGACCGTAACGAGTGCCACCCTCTTTTAGTCGCTCACCGACTGATGAGCACACACACACACACACTCACACACACGTGGAGAAACACAGGCTTGTGAACTCATACAGTTTTGTTATTGCCCAGCACCAAATGTTAAAGGTGATAATGGCTTTGGGGGGGTGTGGGGGTTGCGCTGTAAGCAAATTTTCATTCCATTCAAGATGGCTGCTACTGCCAAGCCGTTATAGAAATAGAAAACACAAAAATAGCTATGACAGTCAGTTTTACAGGCACTGACCTAAAATTGGGTGTGGAAGTAGCTGAGAGTCATTCCCAACACATACGTCAATGATTGTACAGCACCTTTTAACTTAAAGTCAACTTTAACTTCTTGTTGGCAAAGTAGTTGTGACCTACTAGATAGATTTTAATGAACGTTTTTTTAATGAATGTATTATTGGTTGTCCATCAACAGCTGATAAACAATCAGAGCCAGTCCATTCCTGATGGCCACCAGAGCCAGCTGACTTTCAGAACCACAAACAAAACATCATCTTTACAGATGTTGAGCTAAAATTTGATGTGGCAGTAGTGGAAAGTGATTTGCATGGACCACTACATGTTGCACAGCTTTGTATAAAACGTTTGGTTTCAACTTGTCTTGTCAGAACCATTTGTCTTTTAGCAAAACCTCTCATTATTAACCTTTATTTAACAAGGCAAATCCCATTGAGATCACAAACTCTTTTACAAGGGAGGCCTGGGCCTGAAGACAGCCATGAACAACTGGATGTTTTTCAGACTTTCATAAATTAATTATTAAACTGTATGTACATCAACAAATACGGTAATTAACATTTAGTCACTCTAGTTCAAGATGGCTGTCACAGCTAAGTAACATCAGCCATCACAAATATGGCAAAAATTACCAATAACAGGTGGATTTTAGTTCAAACCCAATAGGTGCTGGGTGAAATGCATTTGTCAAGGAATGCTAGATCTTTAATTTATTCCCCCTCCCCCCACCAAATACATCATATTTGATTTGACTGAATGAGAATTTCTATGGAAGTATGAAAAACCATGCAGGTCATGATTCTTTTTTTTATGATCAGCGCTCTAAAATTACCGCTGCTGCTGCTGCAGACATACGACCCTGTTTCTGCCTTTTCATATCACCAGCTGGCATTTCTAAATGCTGTAAACATAAACACCACCAGACCAGAGCTGCTTCCCAGAATCCAGGCGGCAGCTTTTTGAGCCCAAGTGGCTCAGAGAATTAATGAGTGCAATCAGATGTTCTGGAGGACAACTCATAATCTGATGTCTTGGCAAAGGCGTTTGTTGTTTGATGAAAAACTATGTGCACAACTAGCGAGGCTTTGAGTGCGCGTGTGTGGGATCGCAGAGAAGGAGAAACGATGTAAATGTAAAAAAAAAAAAAAATACAACTGTGAAATTCATCTGATGGAAATACAGGGGGAAAGGCTTAAGCAAAAGTATTATATTGCGGTAGCTTTGTTGTTAAATTTCAATTTTGTGATACTCAGCTAAGGGTAGTATCTCACTACGGTGCAACTTTTTTCGTCAATTGGGATTAGTTGCTTGAAATTGCAAGAAAATAGCAGAAGAGTTAAGCTAATTTCCAGCTACAGTCTCACTGAAATCGGAATGATTGTGGTCATGTGATCAGAAAGCTGTGTGATTGTGTTTTGATGGCCATTAAAAAAAATTAAAACATTCTATTTTGGTGGACACTGTTTGCAAAACTGCATTTTTGGCCATGCACATTAGTATGGTGCCAAAATCCTACTCACCTTGTTTGCCATTCATCTATGACATAATCTACTGAATTATATATATTTGGACAAGTTTGTTCTGCAATCGTTATGTATTATCCTGCTGTTTTAAGACCTGGGCAGTCAGGTCTGTAGCCTCAGATGTTTCTTGTCAAACGTAGAGCTCCTGAGCAGTTTTGAAGATACAGATGTAGCTCTCTGGTATTAAAGAAACTAAACTGAGAAGGGTTTGAGATACTTGTGAGAACTCTGACTATGTTGTGAGAAAAATTGTTGCACAAATAATGAACATAATTCAGTTTACAAGACCATGTGAGCACCTGTGACTTATGCTGGTAAAGACACTGACAGTTTGAACAATCCCTCACTGATATCATTTGCAGCCCAGTTAGGCACTACCATATGGTAGCACGCCATAATAGAAACATATCAACATACTTCTTAGGTAAGTATCATATTCTTTTGCTATAAAAGAAACAAACAAAAAAACTCACTTGTGGGTTTGTATGAGATTTGAACCCATCACCCAAACCTTAAGTGAGAATTGTACCGCCAGACCAGCGAGCCAGCTGTGTCTATGGCTGAGGATGTAGTCAGTAACATGCACAATGGTAAACAGATGTTTACCATGACACTTGCAACATTCCATTTGAGGTTTGTTTCTAAAATACTTTTTTGTAGAGCCATATTGCCCAACTACTTCACTGACACCCCCTTGCCCCTCCCCATAGGAGCGAGTGAGAGTGTAAATGGCTGCTTGTCTCCATTTGTCCATGTGACAAACTTATGACAAACTTCCTGGGCCTCCCAGCCTCCTCCCAGAGTGACTACCAGAGATGGGTACCAAGTCAAAGTGGATGGGCAACATGATTCTACAAATAAGTGTGGGATTCCTGGGTTTTCTGTTTGTCTGTTCACTTTCCCTCCACAGCCAATCAACCAACAGCTCAGCTGCTGCCGCTCTGAGGAGGACTGGGCTCCTACTTAATTAAGCAGCTGCCAGCCACCTCTTTGGTGCTGGGACATCTTCTGCCATCTGGACCTTCCATGGCCTGGCTCATCTGGTCCTCTCTCTCTCTCTCCACTGGATCTCGGTCCTGTGGACTCACGGTGTCTCATCACCATCGACATCATCCTCCACTCGGTCTGGGTCAACCTGCTCCTCTCTCCACCGGTAACCTCTCCTTTGGATTTTCATCACACCCAGGATCCCTCTCTCCACTCCTCCTCATCCATCCCCTACAAAAACAAAGGATCAACTCTTGCTCTACAAATCATTACATCAATCTGTCAAGAGGATATATGACTCACCGTCTCCCTTTCTTCCTTTCCAGCTGCTCGAGTCCTTAATCTGCACCTGTGAATAAAATATCACTTACTTTTTTTTTTATCCTGCCTCGTGTCCTTACTTCCTTGGCCTGCTATTTGGGGGTCGACGTTGTACAAATCCTGATAATTATCTGTGCCCTCTTCTTCCTTTATGGATCACGACTGTCGCCCATGTCCAGCAATCACTGTCCGAGAGGCAGGGTACACCCTGCACAGGTCACAATCCATCACAGGGACACATGGAGATGAGACGAACAACCATTCACACGCGCACCTAGAGACAACAGTTACTAATTAGTCTAACACACATGTTTTGCTCATTCAGAGGAAACCTGAGTACCTGGAGAAAACAGATAGAACATGGCTACTTCACCCAGAATGCCTGGAAGGTGAACCTATGATCCGCTGGGGCTGGCCTGATGTCTGGTTTCATTAGGCTTTGGCAGTGAGACTGTGAGACCTGGCTTTTTAGACTGGGACTATGATTCTCGCTTGGGTGTGAGGGGTTCTGGGTTCAAATTCCAGACAAGCTCTTTTATCACTAACTCGAGGAAGACAAAATTAATTTCAAATGATATACTGCTGGAAAGTAAAAAAAAATAATAATAATTTCAACATAATTGGGTGGCAGCTTGGCCAAGTGGTAGTCGGGTTGTCTTTTAATTGCAGGGTTGGAGTTTGAATCCCCAGCCCCTACAACATGCCAACATGCCCTTAAGCTAGAACTCTCTCTCACATCTCGTGTCTTTAAGGAGTATTAAAAAGTGTGCTCTAGGTGATTTGGAATTATGAACTGAGAGATAGGAATGACATAATAAATAGATATTGGCTTCGACAGAGATATTTTCAGCTGAAGACCCTCTGACTGGGCCAAGCAGGATACAAAGACATTTACAATTTAACACTTATTTTATGAACATGACTAATTACATCTCCATTAGGAATCGAAATTGGGCTTTTTGTGCCAGTCACAGACTTGGTAAGAGGATTAATCCCTTATTAATGTTAATGGGACAGTGACAGTTTGTTTAGATGGCAAATAGGCTATAATGGTGGAGGAGAGGTCTATCACCATATATATTTTTTTAAATCAAAACAAAACACGAGGAGGTTCATTTAAACAAGGTTGGTCAAACTTACACATGTATTTAAACACTGAGACAAAGGCAGCGTGCAGAACTCACAAGGGGATTCAAACAGTTGAGGCAAACACACAGAAAAAAGGCTGAAACACCCGCTGCAGGGAACAGAGACAAACTAGTACAGGAGGAAGGGAATAAACACCTGACCGGGTGATAATTGGAAACAGATGAGACTAATTAGTGTGGAGTTAAACAGCAGGGACAGGAGGCAGCAGAGGAGGCCCACATCAGGATCCACTTCTTGTAGTGCTGAAAGGAACAGTTTTTAGTGGGCTTCTTAATACAGTAGTCTGTAAATGTTTAAGAACTGAAGAGAGCAGCTGTTGGTGGGGAATTTTTGTCCCATTCTTGTCTGATGTCAGATTCTAGCTGTTCAACAGTGTGGCCTGTTCTTTGTTGGATATTTGCTACATGATGCATCAAACACTTTCAGTTGGAGAGAGGCTTCAGCTGCAGGTGAGCCAGGTCGTCACCTGAACTCTTACTACAACTCCATGCTGTTGTCATGGATGCAGTCTGTGGTTTTGCTTTGTCTTGCTGAAATATGCAAGGCCTTCCCTGAAAAAGACGTTGCCTGAATGAACATGTTGTTTTGAAACCTTTCTGCACAGATGGTGTATTTCCAGATATGTAAGCTGCCCATGCCATATGTACTAATGCATCCCCATATTATCAGACATAAGCGTTTGAGGTCCATTTTAATAAAAAATAAAAATAAAAAAAACAAGATGGCATCTGAGTTGTCCAGCTGTTTACGAGGTTGTCTTAAAACGCAGCAGTGAAGGCTACCCATGGGACAGATCTGGTTGGCAGGCCGTAGACTGAGGAAGTCCTCTGGATGGGGGACGAAACATTTCTCACTTAAAGAAACTGGCCCAGATGACACGATTTAATCCTTTTTTTTGATGGTATCTGTGGCTAAAAATAGACGTTCAAATTTGGATTTTGTGACCTTCCATTTTGCTTCAGCCCATTTCAATTGACCTTTGACCCAGAGAATATGGCTGCATTTCTGGACGCTTCTCATATGTCTTCTTCTTTGCACGATAGAGCTTTAACCAGCATGTGTAGACGGCATTGTGAAGTGTGTTGCCAATTAACAGTTTGTTGAAAATGGCTCCCCAGCTGTTTTTCCTGTATATTTATTACTTTTATAGAATTCTGTTATCCTGTCCCAATTTTTTTAATGTCAATTTTAGCCATTAAATATATAATTATTGTTATAATTATTAGTTTAAACATATAATGTTTACTATGTTCCACTGTGAGTAAGATTTGGGTTCGTACAATTGGCGAATCCTTGCATTTTGTTTGCATTTATATTTTACAAAACATCACAACTTTCAGTGTTGTAGTAGCTGCACATCAGCTCCAACACATACTTCTAATGCAGTACACTGCACAACATCTTATAGTAAAACATGGCAATTTTGTTTTTGGAAATTAATTCTGAGTCAACAGGAGATGAGTTGCTCCTACTTTCTTCTGAAAGGTTCATTCTTTACCTCCTGACTGATACTGCAGCATTTATTATTATTTTAACAATTTTAACTTGGACACTTATCTCACTGTACTCTTTCTAATTTTGTAAGGTCTCTCTTATTTAAGCTCTAACAACTTCCTTCCTTGTGGAGCTACGATGTTGACAAATGTTAAGAAGCACTTATCCAGCAGCCCCTTTTTAATTTAACCTGCAGCGGATTAAATTTAAAACTCTTCTACTCTCCTACTGAAAGCAACTTTGGGTTCAGTGTTCTGGTTCGTTTCCAGTATGTGGAGAAGTTGGGAAATAAATCATAAACGTTACGGCTGGTGGACCACCGTTTCTCGATTTGAAGGCTTAAAGTGATCAGAGCAGGTGCTCACAGCTCATTTAACAAACCATGTTAAGGTTGTTTGACTTGAGAAAAGTCAAAGATGTTCCTTCAGTGAGCAGAGGCCTCTGGTACGTCAAGTTGCAATTAATCATGTTTCAGTAGATTTTAGCTTGAATCTCTATAACGTTGTTGTCTGCGCTGTTGTGTTTACTGCAGCACAAACGAAACAACAAATTATATTTAATTTGATTTTTTTTTCAAAGTCAGTTAACTGACAGCAGTTTGTGAAACTACAAGTAAAGTCTCTGCTTCTTGATTTTCACTGCTGTGCCATGTGAGTTGGGCGATCATGTAATTATTTGTGTGTTTGTTAGCAAAACATCACACAAACCACTGGACAGATTTTAACGAATTTCTCAGAAAGTAGTCATTGGATGCACTTCTACAATTTAACTTTTGGAGTCTCCCCAGATCAAGTTGGCCACCTCAGCTAATCAATATTAGCAAAGACAGAAATGGCTATAGCTCAGACATTCAGATAAAGTTTGGTGTGAGACTTATTCACGTAATATACGTTGAACATTCCATGTAAATTTTTACAATTTCCACTGACCGCGCATCAACCCCCCTCCCTCCCTCTCCTGTAAGTTTCATTTCGGTACCGTATTTTTGTTGTAAAGTCGCATAAACGCCGTAACTTCAAAGCAATGCTTTTCAATGGGAGCGCGTTCGTAAAGTCGACTCGACGCAAGTCGAGACCGCCGTAAGTCGAGGACTACCTGTATTTCAATGAAACTCTCAGAAATTTAACATCGGTTGAATATCTACAATTAAATGACTTTTAGGGTCACCGCAGCTCAAGATGGCCACCAAAGCTGATCAAAATAAGCAAACACAAAAATGGCTATGTCTTAGTCCATTGTACAGATATTGAGCTAGAATTAAATTTGGTAGTTGCTAGGGCTCACCCTATACACAAGATCTCTAGCACATCATTTGAAACCTTACAATATTGCATGAAATTGTGCATATCTAAAATCATTTGAGAAAACATCTCATCTCTGCTCATCATGCAGTGATAAAAAGCAGCAGGTTGATATGCATGCCATCAATGAAAGCTAGTTTATTTTGTCCCATTTAAAATCTATCTGCATTTGTTGCACTGTGAGGAACCTGAACGTCTGAACCACCTTTCCTGACAGTCAGTTGTTTCAACAGTTAAAAAAAAAAAAGAAAAACCTCTTTGTGTGGCGCTGATATTTGACTGCAAGACGGAGCGTCTGTTCTGTGGAGCGCAGGTCAATGTAAGCTATCACATTAAGCAAAGGAGGTGGGTCTCAGACCTTTACAGAGTCAGCACAGGTCATTTTGGATCCAGACTCACACTGCTCCTTTTCTAGACCCCCTCAGTCACCCAGAACAGTCAATGATATACTAATACAGACATCTGAGCATTGCATGTTCACACTGTTTTATAAATAGGTTTCAAAATGTTAAGATATTTTAGGCTAGTGTCTGGAAACCGATGAAAAGTTTTCTTGCAAAGTCAAATATTCAACACAATCAACTGCAATCAGTACTTTCCCACCCTTTTCATTAGTTCATGTGAAGAACTGTCAGGGAAATATTGTATTTATCTGCAAGAAAGCTAAAAATGGGCATGTGTGGGTGTACATGATTCTGTCATAAAGTACATAGATGAAACTCCCAGAAAGCAGTCACTGTGTACGACTGGATGATTTTTGGAGTCAACTCATTTAGATGGTCGCAGAAACTAATCAAACTTACCAAGCACAAAAATGACTATAACTCAGTCAGTTCTGCAGATCTTGAGCTAAAATATAGTGTGACGGAAGCCGAGAGTCATCCTCAATACACAATCTGAATACTACTTCTGTGCAAACTCATATATATACATATACAAAGCTGCAGCTAATTTATGATATATATTTTTTTGATAGGTTAATGAGCTTCATGCCACCAAAACATTTAGGTTCGTCACACTTAAGGTGCTCACATAGCTGCCCAATACACATCTCTCGGGGTAGCAATCAATGCCTTGTAGACTACTTTTTTTTTTTTAATCAGCCGTATTACAGGCATTGTACAGGGGGAAAAAAAAGCTGTATTTGTTGTGTTACCGGTACGCATTTAATTAAAAGTAAAAATAAATAAATAAATCTCTATCTTAATTTATGTTACAACATGAAAACCTGCAGCTTAAAGACATGGGGTGGATGTGGCTGAGTGGTTAGAGCAGTCGTCTTCTAATACAAGGTTTGGGGTCTAAAAAAGCTAAGTTTGGTCCTCTGGACATTCAAAAAAACAAAACAAAAACAAAGCAAAAAATTATTTATTCATTATTTATTATTGTTTGTTTATTTATTTATTTTTTTGCTTTGTTTTTGAATGTCCAGAGGACCAGACTTAGCTTTTTCAGATTTTTTCTACCTGGATTATTGAGCATGCATCAGGGTACAAGGGTTGGGGGTTTGATTCCACCAGCAGTCACATGCCTAATAAGTGTCCCTGGGCAAGACATTGAACCCCTAAATGCCTCCGATGTGTGTCCCATCGGTGTATGACTGTGATAAAGCTCTGATTATTCTCTGTATAGATTGTAGTGCTGTATGAATGGGTAAATGAGGGCACAGATTGTGATGTAAAGAGCTTTGAGTATCTTGATCAGATAGAAAAGCACTATATAAGTGCAGACCATGTAGCCTTTTTATGTAAAATTTTAATTTTCTTTTTAAATTTAGCGGGTGCTGCTTATACTGTATTCAGGTGCACTCAATAGTCCAGAAATTACATTAATTTGTCAAAACTGTTGGAGTCAACCCTGTTTGCCTATTAAAATGTATCTAATAAACCACTTGACTTAATTTAATAAAACTTTTCACAAAGGATAATTGAAAATATCTGATAACTCTCAATCAGGTCATCTGGACAGTTTCTTTTTTAGTAGAAACGTTTCACCCTCACTCCAGAGGGCTT
>JARVGS010000672.1:10005592-10020907 GCA_031762315.1 Hypsolebias antenori
CTATAAGAATAATTATGTTTAATTTGATAGTTTGAATTGATTTTGTTTAAAAGGGAGCAGATATGATAAGAATTTTTTTCTTCTTCTGCTTCCTTTCATTTTATATATATATATATATATATTTTTAATTTTCTGGAATTGTATTTGTGTTTTTATTGGAAATGAAATGAAATGAATAAATAAATAAATAAATAAATAATTTCCTGGCTTGCCGTGATAATAATTTACATTAAACAACTTCTTTCAACCAAAATCCAAAGTAAACTATTTATTAAAATAGTCTAACTTTGTCTAAATCCATTTGTGTATAGAACTGAAATAATTCCTGCTCAAAGAGCCATTTTTGCCTTTAAATAAGATAATTAAGCCTTGATTGATTCATTATTAATGTTTGTTTATTATTGTTGATTCTTAGTTTGATTATTTTTACAATAAAACTTCAAAGACAACTTTGGTCTCTTCATTCAGATGAATATTCATGTGTTCTGGTATAAAACTCCCTGTAATTAACAGATTCTACTTCAGTGACTGATCCTGATCATTAAAGAGTGAAACTATTAATAAAGTTGTTGTTGGTCAGTGAACTGATCAGCTGGTGCCAAACTTTAATGAATAAAAAAAAAATAAAACAATGTAGTGGAGCTGAGATGTTAAAGGTGTCACCCTTCTTCCTCCATCTCACCCTTCATTATTGCTACAAGCTTCTACCCTGAGGCTGTTAGACTCATGATCCCCTAGTCAGGATCATCACTGTGAAAATTACTGTGGACAAAAAATCACTGTGAAAAAAAAATCATTGTAAGGCCATTTGATTGTTGATATGTGCTGCTGATTATCCATGATGCTGAGCTTATGCTGCTGATTTATTTCATGTTGCTGTGCTCATTCCTCCTCATCATCACACAGACTCATGTTCGTGCTGCTGTTGTTTGGCACATTGTTTTGTACTAGTAGTGCTTAGTGTATTTTTTTTTTTTTAGTTTAGTGTATTTCTTAGTTCATATCTTAGAGCTTATTACTGTTTTTGTTGGATGTAACTGGGACCATGTGTACATAGTTTTGTTCCACCTCATGTACCACATGTGATGTGAATGACAGTAAAGACACCTTGAACTGAAAGAACAAATGATCCTTCATAGAACCCTCAGTAAAATGCTTAGTAAAATGCTTACCCCCCAGCACTTGCAGAAAAATATCTCTGGAGCCACCACTTTTGTCCTGTCTTGCGCTTTTATGGGCGACAGAGGCCAAGTTTGCCATTGTTTCAGAGACTTAGTAGGTTTTTAATTGTGATGTCAATAAAATGTCCATTTTTCTTGATGTACTAGGGAAGAAACATTAAAGTTTCAAGTTAAGGACTTTTTCAGGTTCAGTATGAATGGAAATATAAGGGGGTGGGGGTGCGGGACTTGTTGAATTGCTGTAAAATTAAGTTTTTCATTTGATGAAGTTAGAACGAATCGGAACCTAGACAGGAAGCGACATTAACAGTTCTGTACTTGTGATGCATTGACTCTCTGTGACTGTTCCCCAAAGCTTTCTAATAAATTTGGGGACATCTACACCTTATCAATCAGTTTTTTTTCTACAGCAGTGACAACAGGCAGCCCTGGCGGATTCCATCTCCCCCACTAAAGAAGTCAGTCATAGAAGATGCACTTATGTGTGGAAAAACGTCCTAACAAAAAGTTGGCACCCGCAGTAATTAACAGGTAATAAAAAAGAGAATTAAACATGTATGTGATTTGCATTTTGCTGCTGACTCATAAAGATGTACATCACTTTGCTGCACCAGTCCTTTTTTTCAAAACCGAGAGTGTAATGACCCTGATCTATTGTGAATCACACACCACTTTAGGCACATCATGCAATCTCACCTTCAAGAAATTGAACAGAATCAAATTTTCCAACAGCATGTAATGTCCTTACTTATAAGAAGCATAAATTCAGTATTCAAATCTAATTTCACTTGATTTAATTTTACATTTAGTTTGAAGGAGATTAGATTTGTTTAGCCTGATGGGATGTGCGAGGATATTAAACAAGCACTGAACTCCCCAGTAGATGTCTGTATCCTCAGATATAATTGCACCTTCATTAGACGAACAAAGCTATGTGTAACTACAAATGACATCCACTGCTCAGATAGAAATGTCACTGGACAAATCAGCTTTTTTACCCACTCATGCTGTGATACAGGCCTGTATAAACAGATAACGTTAAAAAGATGAAAGCAGCTTGGGGAAGCTGCTGACATCATGTCAGATTAAGCTACAAAAAAACTGCTGTAAAAGAGAGTGTGTAAAATCTGTCTAATGCAAGAGTTTGACACCAGCTGGAGATCATGTACTCGCATAATGTTTAATTAAGTTTTTGTGCAGCTGCCGCAATAAATTTGCAGAGATCAAAGCTGGCTACAGATAATCTAATTACTTTTTTTGCTTTGAAGGATTGCAGTTTTTATGCTTGTTTGCTGTTTTTGTCTTTGTCTCGTTTTGTAGAACGCAGGATGATGCACATAGGCATGTATTATAATGCCAAGAACTATTTTCTATTGCTGTAGGATGATTTGAACATAAGGTTTCGTTTATATTTTTTTTATTATCCTCACAAATAATGAACTAAGTCACCAGAAGGAATGCTCTTAACTATATGTAATTTGTAACATATGCAGACTAGCACTGAATATGCAAATCATTTAATTTAAAAGGAGCTGGCAAATCTAGAACAGGCAACAGATGGTGGTATTTCAAATAGAATGACGGTGTTATCAGGCAGTTGTCAGAACGTCACTGACAGTCAACAGTGATGCTGACCCCAGACATGGAATTAGGGCAACTGGTCCAAATCTGAATCTGCATATCTACATGTGTTTAAAAAATGTACTCTAGTATATTAAATTATGAACATGAGGGCAACTGCTAGTGTGAGTACAAGTCCAATATGAGTACAATGTGAGCTGAGTAGGACAGCAAAATAATGTGCACGACCTAGAATAGTTTTTCAAGCCATGCAATACATTTTAGCGCAGCTCCTCTTCCACATGATGTCCCCCAGGGCTCAATCCTTGGCCCTCTTTTTTTTTTTTTTGCTCTTTATTCTCAGCTCTGTTTTTAAGGAAATGTGGCATTTCATTCCACTTATATGCTGATGATTTCCAGATCTATTTTCCCATGGCACAAAACAACACATTCCAGCATTTACACACTGCCTTAATGATGTTAAAGCATGGTTTTCTCTTAACTTCCTTAGTCAAAATGAGAACAGGACTGAAGTTATGATATCTGGACCAAGTTGCTATCCCTCTCCCAGCATAGATCTTGGCTCACTGTCGTTTTATCTGAGAGAATGTGTCACCAATCTGGGGGTGAAGTTTGAGTCTGATATTAAATTTGAAAAACAGATCAGCAGTGTTGCTCAGAAAAGTTTTTAATCAACTTCGCCAAATAGTAAAAGTGAAACCAATCTTAGCAAGGCCTGACTTGGAGAAATTAAGCAACACTTTTATCGCATTTCGTCGTGACTACTGTAATGCACTGTACGTAGGCATTAGCCAGAGCTCTCTCACCCGTCTGCAGCTTGTGCAGAACTTTGCTGCTCGCCTGTTAACTCAGGCCCATAGGTGTGAGCATATAACTCCCATCCTGATGTCTCTTCACTGGCTCCCTGTGCAATACAGAATTCATTTTAAGCTTTTGCTGTTTGTTTTTAAATGCTTGAACAACTTCGCATCACCAGATCTGTCTGATCTGCTTCAGCCTTACTGCCCACCCCGATCCCTACGATCAGCTGATCAGTTGCTGCTGACAGTCCCTAAAACTAGGCTGAAGCTCAGAGGTGACACTTAAAAACAGAATACTTTTATGCACCAGTCTCATTACTCAGGTGTTATTAAACCTTATTTTAAATGGATAATCTTGTCCTCTTGTGTAGATGCTTCTCCTGATTCATTTAAATGATTGTTTGTATTGATGTGTTTTCTTTGCCATCTTCAAAAGTCTTTTTTTACTGTTTCTTTAGTTACAGTTTTCGCTTGCTATTTTGGATTTCATGTTATGTTTAATAAACTAATATTGATCATTTTATTGTTCATTATGTTTATTTAATGGTCTAAAAGGTAAGTACTTTGGGCCAGTTCTGGCTGCTTTTAAACAGACCATAAAAATGAAGTATACGTGACTCAGCTCCTCTTGAATATTTACACATCTCTCTCACGCAAAGTCCTGCTGGTTCTGATGAAAAGCCAAATGATTTGGGCTTGATTTGAATTGTGTTCAGCAGAACGTAAACCTCTGGGCTTCAATCTCTGCCCATCGAGCACTGATTCTTCCTTCAATGAGCGTGTGGGTGTGATACACCGTAATTGTCCTCGACTAATGTTGTCCAATCAGGCGATCACTGATGTATCCTCCGACTTCACCTCATTAATCAGTGTTAATTATAATTGCCTTTTCTAGTGCTAGCTGTAATCGAATTAGTGCCAGGAGACCAAGGTAAAAAGGGTCAACGTTGCAGCAAGTTAAGATATGGGGACGTGAAACAGAACAGGGACAAAAGAGACGAGAGCAATCAGCGAATAAAAGTTTAAAACTCAAGAAAAGAGTGTGCATGAGTGGAGGGCATGTAACAGGAAGGATGATGAGAGGGAAATCATGGCAGACTAATCCTGAGAGTTTGTTGTGAAAGTGATTTCCCAGCAGACTGCATCTTGTTTCCACCTTAATTATGGACACAGGGACATTTCTTCTTTCAAACTCGTGAATTTCATCCAGTATTTGCCTCTTTCTGATATGAATTCCAAACACAGATCAGTTCCCAGTTGGATATAATATTCAGATTTTTTTTCCCCTATCTCCTTCTGCTCTATTTAGAAAGGAACCCAAAGCACTATCTTCATGAGAGCTGTTATCTCAAACACCTCTTGTGTCTTGTGATATAAGGGTGATTGTGTTGCAGCCAAGTCACCAAGACTGAAAAAGCTCCTCCAGTGTTAGTGTTCAAAACTTGGCTGACGCTCCACTTCAGGCTTGAAGAGCCAGGCAGGATATGCAGAAAACTGCAGAAACCTCACAGAATTCTAATAATCCCAGCTGGTGGCTTAAAGTGCAGCTGGTTGATGCAGCGGCAAAGAGTTACTGATGATCAAACTGTGCATTCTTACTAATCAGCGCACGTACGCATTACTGTGAGTCAGTTACGCATCACTTCACGTCATATTTGGTTGTTCCAGACACGTCTCCCTGAGACTGTCCTCCAGCTTCTCTTAGGAAATCTAAACTTCCAGTGTGGGTTTTTTTTTTTTTTTTTGTTTTTTTGTTTTTTAGGTGTGGTGTTCACACTTGACTTTATAGTTGTGGTCACTTTATTCTCCATTTTTGTGCAACATTATTGGTCAATATTATTTTGTAAGTTGAATATTTGTGCTTAAAATGTACCCTGTAGCAAAGCTTGAACCTTTGACTAAGGCTACAACCACATTACTTTATTTTTATTGCTTAACGCCAAAGGTCAAAAGGAGAGCGACATTGTTTGTGTTTGCATGCATGTGTGTGGATTTGACTGTTAGCAAAATATCTCATGAACTATCAGATAGATTTTCATGAGACTCAAGTAAGCACATACAGCTAGAACTGATATGCTAAAAATGCCTTGTGACATTAATGATATAGCGCGCAGGGGTGGAAGTAACAAATTACAAATACTCCCATTACTGTAATTTTATAGATTTTTGGGGCAATTGTACTTTTATGGGTATTTCTTTCAAGTGTGTAATTTTACTCATACTTAAGTACAATTTAGACCATGTAATCCACTTCGCTACTTTTAAAATCAGAAGCTGCTACTGAGTACGGCGGCAATATGATTTAATATTCAAACAGCATCTTTGTAGCCAATAAGACTCTCAGATCGTGAATGCACCAATTATCTATGATGTAAGTAAAGGACAACTCCGTAGAGTACAGTCATTTATGGACCGAAGATTTGGAGAAAAAGCCAAAATGGAGACAGAGGACAACACTGGCAGCAGAGAAAAATGAGGAGGTAAAGGCTGAGGACAGTGCCCGTGGTCGTACCTGGAGGAATGTTTCATGTACAGAGGGTGAAAAGGAGACAGAGTCCAGATGCAAACTTTGTTTGATCTGTATGGTGATAGCAGCTTACAAGACTGCAGCATCTAATTAAAAAAAACATAAATACAAGGTTTTATAGCTACCTGTATGATGTTGCCTTTTTTTAGTGTTTGTATGCAGGGCCAGCCCAAGGCATAAGCAAACTAAGCGGCTGCTTAGGGCTCTGGGGCCACTAGGGAGCCCCCTAAGTGGATTTTTTATTTATTTATTTATTTTATTTTAGCAATGACTTCTAAATGATTCTATTTAATATTTTAAGTTCAGCTTTTACATATTTTTGCATTCATTAACATAGTTTTAAGAACTAATTATTCAACTATAATTTATTTTTTAATCCATTTTACTTGGTTTCAGGTAATTGTTCGTTTACATTATTTAAGTATTTCCTTGATAATATAAGTTTAGTTTATTTAATTGTGTCTGTTTTTGCACAATTTAATTAATTTTTTTGCATCTAAATTATTTTATCTGTTTGTTGTTGATATTGCACTACAAATTAATTTGAACATTACTGCTGCAGTTCTTTGAAACCAAAGATAATAAACCAGATAACACTTTTACTGTAAAATACATTGTATACTGGTGTTTTTTTGTTGTTGTTACTTTTAGTACTCAAAAGTACTAAAAAACTCAAGGCCTGTGGACCAATTCCAGCCCACCATAACAATTTCTGTTGCTCTCTAAATCCTAGACGATATATACATACATATAAGATAATGGAAACAGGGCTGTCAGAGTTGCAATGAATTTATGTTTGGTCCACATTATTAGCAGAAATAGAGGGCCCCAAACCAATTTTTGCTTAGGGCCTCATGGAGGCTTGAGTCGGCACTGCTTGTATGTGTGGGTTATTAGTTTGGCTAAGTATGCAAAGATCTTAGATATTGTCACTGCCATTGGTTTGCCTGGTACTTAAAAAAAGCTTCTGAGTGTCTGAGAAATGTGCTTTGAATGTAGCTATTATATACAGTAAATCAAACTGAATGCCTTCTATTGACAACATAATAAAACATCAAGTGGTCAAAAAGTAATTAATACTCTGAGTGGCTTTTGAGAAGAGTACGTTGTACTTTTACTTAAGTATATTTATAACTCCTGTGCTTGTAACTGAGTTCAATTTATGCAGTTTAACAGTACTTGTACGTGAGTACAATTTTTCTGTACTCTTTCCACCTCTGAGTGCACATTATTTTTTGTGTTGACCAAGACTATTATAACTCCACAGTTTCTCCTTTTTTAATTTCTCAACACATGATTGTAAAACTCGAAAAGCAGCAGGCAGTATGTATTTCTATTAGTAGTGCAAGGACTTTAAAAAAAAAAACTACTAAGTATTTTCTGCTGCCTTTTTCACTTCTTGTACACAGAAAAAATATATTTTGCTGAAAACCTAAAGCTCAGATTTTGGTGGAACCTGTGAAGACTGAAATTATGAAGCCTTTGAGAAATTATGATGCAGCCGCCCATTTCATACATGCCCATTCTCACTTTGTGCCGTAGAAACCAATACAACCATGGAGTATTTTATTTTTTACAGTATTTTATGTCTTTTTCAGTTATCCAGAACCTGACACCATTAAACTTTGATTTGGTGCTGGGTGATAACCGATAAATTTATATATGTCTTTACTCAAGCATAGTCTATTTGTCTTTAAGTCATTTTCACACATCATCAATGTGATTGGGGCAACATGGTAGCGCAGTTGGTAGAGCTGCTTCTTCTCAGCGAGAAGGTTGCTGGATCAAATCCCGGCTGGGGGCCTTTCGGGGTGGAGTTTGCATGTTATCTGTGCATATGTGGGTTTTCTCCAGGTACTCCGGTTTCCTCTCAAACAAAAAACATGCATGTTAGGCTGATTGGTAACTCTAAATTGTCTCTATGTGTGAGTGAGAGAGTGAATGGTTGTTTGTCTCAGTTGTCTCTATGTGTCTCTGTGATGGACTGGACACCTGTCCAGGGTGTTCCCTGATCCTCTGACTGCTGGATATGAGCACCAGTGACCTCAGTGACCCAGAAAGGAAGAAGCGGGTAAAGATAACAGATGGATGATTTATGTGATTATCACCACCTAGTGGTATGGCATAGTATTTCAGCAGACAGATCAAGTTGTGTAAATGAACTTACCTAAGCATTACACCTTAAATAATGTGAATCACACCAGCCACTATCTGTCTGTCATGGGAATAACTTGCTTCCATAGGACGATAAAAGACTAAATGTTTCAGCAAAGAAGAATCCGAACAGATGACGTGACTTAGCCTTGGTAGATTTCTCTACCTGGATTATTTAGCATGCATCAGGACATCTTACTTCCACTTATTTTCTTCTCAAACAGGATGCATTTACATGTTGATGTAAAAGATTCCATCACATAAAATGAAATTTACATTTTTGTGAAAGAAAACAAACGTTTGTGAAACAGAGTAAGTAATAGCTGTGACCTTCCCCATAATTAAAGAGAAAATTTGTTAATGCACAACCGTTTTTATCCATGTCACCTGCGGTTCATTAAAATCAGGACAGAAAACAGTGTTCCTGCTGCTACTTGTACACAGAAAGACAGACTGATTGATAGACAAACAGAGGCTCTGATTATTTATTTATTTTGTTCATCTTCCATCTAAATGAGTTGTATTTTGTACTGGGCTGATGCAAAGCCCTGAGTTCCCACTGCAGCGCTTTTGATCTGTGGAGGCAAATTTGAGTTAATGAGGGAGTTGCACGAGTCCCTTTATGGCATTCTGCTGGTTGGATGAACACATCTCAAAAAGAAAGTATGATCCAGTTTATTCCAGGAAGAAGAAATAGCAGTCTGGCTTCTGAAGTGATGTTACAAATGTTCCCATGTGCTGCTTACCAAACTGCATTTTCACCTCAGGGTTATGACTGTAGCAGTAGTTTTAACCAATAAAAATATAAAAAAAACAACCAACTTTTTTCATATTGGTTCTTGGCACCACATCTATCCATTTACCGGTAGTTTGTGTATTGAAGTGTACAACATCCACCGAGTAAAATTTTCTCATAAGAGCTTGGGAAGTGATAACAATCAAACCCCACACTAACACTAGGGATGTGACTTTTGCAAACAATTTGAATCTTTTGAATGGATTTTTACAATAAACGATAAGACCAGAGTCCAGAGAGTAAAGAGCCATCACAAGTTTAATTTTATTACTCCTTTGCTTTTTCACAGAGACTAAGGAGAATAGGGACAGGGGAGGTGTGCAGTAGATCAGGAGGGGAGGGAGGGTGGGGGCTTCCCAGTCGACAACATGCAGTACAGCCCTGACAAACTATGTCATCAGGTAAGGTGTACATCACTACATGCAGCCGTATGCAATGACATCACTGCTGTTCCAAGTTGAATGTCTCTTTGAAGTAAATGGTCCATTAAGATCTGGTTCCTAGAACAAAGGTACTTATTTTTCAGACACTTCTACAGACCATGGAAGTTGCAAGTAGGAGCCTTCCCAATTTCTGAATACAGTACATAAATTGAGAAAGCTCCCTGGATTAGGAGCAATAACAAACAAAACAGGTCCAACTGCATGCTCTTCAACTTGCGAGGACCATGAGTGACACTTGCTGAATCCACAACAGCCAGCATTGAAATCTCTAATTGCATTAATTTACTTTGTAGTAAGAGAATGTTTGTGGCACGATGGTACACAGTTTTGTGGTTTTGCATGAATGAACAAATACGGAGTCAGTTAATGATAGGGGTTTCATTTCTAGACACACTTAAACATCTGGTTCCTATGACCTCTGCCAGAGAAGGGTGTACTCATTCTCAACTGAGCTGTTCACACTTGTCTGTGCTTTTTTAGCTGGTTACAGATACAGGGAGCTTGACAACTCCCACAGGACTACACCATTTGCAAAAAACAACAACAATGACATTCAAAGCCAACGTAACGTTTCCCAACTAGTGAATTGCGCATATAAACTTTATCATCACAGTCGTGCTGTTGATCTTAGATCAAGGCAAATCTCTTTCAAGCTCCTAGATATCTAAATCTTTTTTTACAGCCAATCCGTGTGATATTGGTGATCGGGAGCTATGACCAGCACTTCCTAGTAGCTTTGTTCAGCTCCCTCAGCAAAGAAGGTCTGGAATACAGTCCATTTAAAGCATCCCCTGCCTTTTTTTTTTTTTGACATATCAGTAAAAGTCTGACAGACATGGCAGGTTAGTGGACTCTGTATATCGTGGAGCCCATGTTTTATTACTGGTATTGAAGTCCTTACCCACCACTGTCTTCTATAAACCTGTGTTGGATGGACTGTCATCCACCCACAGATTTTATCAGTGGTATAACGGTATTTACAAATCCATCTTGGGTTTACCTCCTCCTTATCTCCTGTCCTTTATTGTTAGGGAAGCTTTAGGTCATTTTCTGTACGCATAAGTTCATTTTATTAACCATATCTAAGGTTTGTACTGATCATGGTAAAACAATTCCTTCCAGTTTGCTGTTCCCTCAGACTAGAATCAACTAGAAGAAGGACTTGAAGTTGAAGGACGTTTTAAAATATTTTAAGGCCATTTGATATTTTTAAAGTAAGTCCTAATCAGTTTATAAATTAGGCTTTTGACTGTAAATTTTTTAATTGATATTGAATTTGATTTTAGTCCCATTTTACATTTCTTTTTTTCAATGATGTATTTTAATTGTGTAATGATATTTGTGGTTTTATGATAGGTAATGTGTGCTGTTGCCAATCTTGGTCAGGTCTCTTGAAAAGGGGATTTTTAATCTCGGTTAGATCTACCTGGTTAAATAAAGGAGAATAATAAACTGCCAGAAGAGTCTGTGCCTATCTTATCTTGTTAATTAGAAAATTAACCTCCTTCAAAAGGGATGTTTTATGTCCTTAAAGACAATTTCAGCAGAGATTGGACCACCCAGGCCTGCTCCTCAGACCGCTGCCTACAGTGTGCCAATCTGTAGGTATTTTTTCATTTAAAATAGTGTAAGATCAGATAAAACTAAATATTAAGTTGTGATACTTATTTTTGTGTAAACAACTGTGACCAATATTGTGATCTATAAGTATTATCATGTAGAGAGTTAAATTTGTAAGATAAGTATCTTCTAACTGTTCAAATTGCTAATTGAACATGTATAAACTATATGTTTTCGCGACTCCAAACCAACCAGAAAACCTCACACTGATATCCATACACATTTCCAGAGCAGTAATAAATTGTGCAAGATTTTTACTAAAAAAAAAAAAAAAAAAAAAAAAAAAAAACAAAAAGCCATAACGCTTTGCAGTCATCAGGTTTTGTGTTATAGCAAAATACAGTATCTAATGAACCGCAAGAAGGATTTTAATAAAAATTCCCATAAGTCATTAAAGGTATGTACACAATATTTGGAGATAATCAAATTCAAGTTGACCAGTGTAGCCAGTAACATTAACCAACACAAAAATTCACCATAACACAGACAATTTTATAAATATTAAGCTAAAACTTGATGGGCTCATGCCCAAGACTAGCTTGACCAAAATAATTATAACATGAGTTATACTGTAGTTTAACATCCAGCCATAAAACTAGATTGTTAATAGGAATTATTTCTACAAAGTAGGAATGTTAGGTATTTAACCTTATATTAAGAGATTTTATGTTATTGCAAACAAGCTCATCGATATTACATTTGCTTCTAACCATAGAGCAGTTTGTTCAGATATATGAAGCAGGCTTTAAGCATTGAATGACATCTGGTCACAAAAATGACAAACCCAATGTTTTTAAATTTAAATGTTAATCAGTCCATCTTTAAGATGTTTAAAAATACAAAAGGAAGAGTTGTGAATTTGGATTTCTCAAAGATATAACAAATTACACAGATTTGAGTCAGACTTCATGATTTTTGCTGCCACCAGATGAATATGCTTTCACTTATCCCAAAAACCCACTCATGTTAAGAAAACAGATTGGCCTTTTAAAGGAAGAGTCCTACAGAACCCTGTAGTGTGTGTCATGTCTAAATTCATAGACAGCAACTTTATTGTTAGTGAAAGATTTTAGGATCGTGCTGCGAGGTTCTCCATATGAGATCAGTGCATTGGCAGTGGAAAATATTGCTTTCAGCTCATAGCTCCATAGTTCATTGTTGAACGAGCAGCTAATTAGAAGTGTGCTTGGACTCCAGGTGGAACTGCTGACATCTCTTGGAGTATTTAATTGCTAAATTAGCTGCAATTTAGAGACTAAAAATATGTATGGCAAAGCAGCAGGGTTGCTTTTATTTTGTCATACTGAGTTTTATTTTAATTGTGCACGTTTGAGATGAAGCTATGATTTATGAGTTGTAATGATGGAAGCTAGGAGAAATATTCATTGCTTAAAATTTGACAAAAATTAGGAAAACTCATAACTTAAACTTTTAATGAGGACCAAAAGTCTCAAATCTTCTTCAAACATCATCCTGAGGGGTCCTTGAGTATATTTACTCCTGCTCATATTTTAAGCACGTTTAATGATTTTATGTAGAACAGCAGTTACTAACCTAGTCAACAACTCTGACTATTGTTTCAGCAAGAGCTCTTTGCAGCACCTCAGTAGTGAATGTTCTTAAAAATATCTTCTACTTTCCAATATGATCAATTTTTGATGTTTCTGACCTTGATGCAAACAATTTTATTGATGAATTAGTGCACACCTTGCACATTAGATTTTCTGAGGGTTGCTTTAATGAGAAGTATGATAAAATAAAAAGTCCTCTATCATTATGCTCGTTGGGGAAACCAGTGGACTCTTGAAATGCACTTGAAGCTCTCACAAAGACCCTGCAAAAAACATTCATAATGTGGCTGATTATTCTTACTGTAGTGTGGTTGTTATCTTGTGCCTACGAAAGTAAAAAAGCTATTAAAAAACCTTTTATACCCACAAGAAGAGGGACCATCTGAGGTGAAATTAGGTGTAAATAGCTACAAAATAGTGTTTGCTTGAATTGGTATCAAACATTTGCATTTTGCATTGCATTGCTTTTGTATCTCTGCCTGATTGTATTGAACATTTCCTGTCTCAGTGTGTTCACATGGCCCTAACCGATAATTCATTCATTCAACCTTTATTTATACAGGCTAGCCTCGTTGAGCCACGGGGACTCATTTACACGATAATAATAGATCGTCTTGATCTTCAGTGTAAATAGTGTAAATTATGGACTTTTTTGTAGATAACAACATGATGCACATTTTATGACAGAGTAAATATACCATATTTTTTGCCATAAATGTTACAACGCCCTAGGGTGCATCAGTCCAAATATGTCTAACAAAGTGGAAAAAGCCAAAAATACATTGCTTCGCCATATAAGTTGCAGGGCAAGCAAATTATGCAAAAAAACACGAGGTGTACAATGAAAAATATGGAATATAGAATATGATTTGCATGAGCGGCTATGAAATTTTCAAATTTGGAGAACACAGACATTTGCCTTGTTTTGGACTCAGAAAAAGAAGTCAGGAGTCAGGACAATAACTGCACCCTCTTCTTCCTCTGCTATGTTTTTGCAATAATGTGGTTTTAATATCTTGCTGAAAATGCATGACATGTCAGTGTTAAAATTGAAAATTACAATACATGCATCAGCAGTCAGTGGCTTCTTTTGCACAAGGGAAAGTTTTGAGTATTGATGTTTGTGAATGCAACTTTGTAGTACTTGACACAGGTTGCTTAAAATTAAAAGTTTTTTTATACAGTATTTGGAATGGATGAAGACAAAAAGGTGAAATGTGAATTTTTATGAATTACTGAATGTGTTGAGCACACCATGAATTAGAAATGTAAAGATACATGTTTTTTTTTTCTTTTTATCTGCACCTGTCGCGAGATTTGTTAATTTGGGCTTCTACTGAATGTCATATTAATGGGTTTTAAAGCTTTAACTTCTGATACCAAGACATATATGAGGTAGGACTTTTAAAACCATCTAAATCTGTGATTGTCTGATTGGATGCTTAATGAATCCTGAACCCAGTAAACTTACTTGAGAAGTTTTGGTCTGCAGGACTGGAGGGGAGGAGAATAATAATCCTGAAGCCTGGGCATGAGCTGGAAGGTGAGTGTCTAGATACAGAAGTCTATACAAGGGAGAATAAGACAATAAAGATCAGGTAGACCTATGGTTGACAAAGGAGTGATGTCTCAGAAGCTGTGAGATGATAATAGAGAACAGGCACAATAACTGAAAAGAGGAACCAGAAAAGAAATCAGCAGCCCACAACTCCACCTGAGAAAAGGGGAAGAAACTAAAAAGAAGAAGAAGAAAAGGAGAAAAATAAGAATCCAAAAAAGACAAAACTGTCAGAGACCTGTCAGCGGTTTACCAAAATTATTAAAGGAATCATCACAATACTTTAGGTTTACATATAATATGCTAATTCCGGTTTGAAATTATTTGGGTCAGTTAGATCTAAAGCATCATGATACAGATTGACATGATTTATTTCTATAATTCTCACAAGTATTCATCCACTTTGAAAACCATAAATAGCCTTAAGGTTATAATCTTTTTCTTAAAGCTTTAAGAATATTGCGTATGAAGCTAAGTTTCTATGGCAGCCTGCCAAACAGTATTTTCATTTTCCAAAGGCACATGAATGATTCCTTTATATGAGTGGATGTTTGCCCGTGTGGTGTATTAATGTGTTGATATTTTGAGCACCTGTGTATTTTGTACTTGAACATTTGAAGGTGAATAACTCTATATGGACCAAAACAAAATGAACAAACTTTATCTCAAAGTTGTTCACCAAACAGAGAAAGATGTTTATATCAAATAAAAGTCAACATTGAACTGATGGAACAACAGTTCTGCATCCAATGTTGGTTAGATGTGGTGGCCATCTTCAATTTGATACACACCTCTATTGCAGATGTACATCAGTTCTGATTTTCTGAGAGTTACATTAAAATCCATTCAATGATTGAGACATTTTACTGACAGACGGACTTGCAAATACACACACAGACAATTTTGTTAAATGTCTTTCATGGCAGGGGGCAACATAGGCTAAAATTTGTACTTAAAACATTAAATAAAGCTGCAAAATAGTAAGAAAGAAGGTAAGAAACAGGCTCTCACACACACACACACACACACACACACACACACACACACACACACACACACACACACACACACACACAAACACACA
>JARVGS010000672.1:10027277-10045538 GCA_031762315.1 Hypsolebias antenori
CACTTCCACCGCAGATCCTCTTATGTTCAGTGGGGTGTGGGTGTGTTTGTTCCTTCTGAAGTCCACAATCATCTCCTGTTAAGAATAATAGCTGCAGCAATTGTTTACAAAAGTGTCAGAGTAAATGAACAAAGGAAAACAGTTAAATGACTTATCACCTAAAAAACACTGTAGCTTAATTAAATCAATTCTTTACACAACCACCAAAGAGTTAGCAAAATTAAATCAACTGTTGTGGTAATACATAATGTTATAAAAAAAAAACCTGACTTTTCGTGTGGTTATATACTGTATTTCATTTGAATAAATGTCCAATCTTGTCTGAATAGCAAACATAACACGCCCACATTGGGATATTCCTCTGGCATTATTATTATTATTTTCATCCATAACAAACATTTTGCACACTGACATAGGGGTGTGTGTGTGTGTGTGCTCGAGCATTTTTGTCTGTTTGAGAGGTTCGTACTGCCTCTCGTCTGTCCTGTGGCTGAACACACCTGTGAATGATGTGCAGTTGAGGATGATTTCATGCTTTCTCATTACGTTACTCTTTACTGATGACATTTACAGTCATTTCTTTATTCAAATCACAACCACAAGCACACATTCATCCAATTCCATTCCTGCACTTATTCTATTTTTTGACAAAATAGTTAATGTCAATACCATTTCTTTATTATGTATTGAGTGATTAAAGCCCACTTTTAGTTCTTTAATACATCCGTCAAAGCCTGGATGTATTACAGTGATCCCTCGCCTATCGTGGGGGTTATGTTCCAGAGACCCCTGCGTTAGGTGAAAATCCACAAAGTAGCTCGTCCAGCAGACTGAACTTGATCCTTTTAAGCCACTTTCAGCCAATCAGCTGTCTAGAGAAAGCAAATTATTTTTTTAGGCACTCATTCACATAACTGACATGAGGACATGCTACACCTCCACCCCTAAATGCTGAAAGGTGGGGTCACACAACATTCAGCAGCAGCAGAAGGAACAAGACAGTGTGTCAGCCAACTTGTTACCATTAACTTTTATCTGTTTTACATCCAAGTTGAAAGACTGAAGATAAAGTGCCCACTGCATCAGTCATTGGCTGGAGTTAAACAGTTTACATCCATCCATCCATTATCTTCCGCTTGTTCTGAAGTTGGGTCATGCGGGCAGCAGCTTGAACAGGGAGGCCCAGACATCTCTTTCCACAGCCACCTCTTCCAGCTCTTCTGGGAGGATTCCACAGCATTCCCAGGCCAACCAAGAGACATAGTCTCTCCAGCGTGTCCTGGGTCTTCCCCGGGGCCTCCTCCCAGTCGGACATGCCCGAAACACCGCCCTAGGGAGACATCCAAGGAGCATCCTTACCAGATGCCTGAACCACCTCCGCTGGCTCCTCTTGATGTGGAGGAGCAGCGTTTCTACTCGGAGTCTCTCCCAGATAACTGAACTTCTCACCCTATCTCTAGTCCAACTACCCTATGGAGGGAACTCATTTCAACCGCCTGTATCCACAATCTCATTCTTTCGATCACTACTGAGAGCTTCTGACTATAAGTGAGGACAAGAATGTAGACCAACCAGTAAACAGCCAACAGATGAGCCTTACAGCTCATCTCCTTCTTCACCAATATGGAACGGTACAGAGTCCGCAATACTGCAGATGCTGCACCAGTCTGTCTGTCAATTTCATGCTCCATTCTTCCCTCACTCATGAACAAGACCCGAAGATATTTGAACTCCTCCACTTGAGACAGAACCTTGTCCTCAACCTGAAGAAAACAATCCATCCTTTTCTGGTTGAGGACCATGGCCTCAGATTTGGAGGTGCTGATTCTCATCCCAGCTGCTTCACACTCAGCTGAGAACTGCTCCAGTGAGAGCTGAAGATCACAGTATGATGATGCCAAAAGGACCACATTGTCTGCAAAGAGCAGATATGGAATCCTGATGCCACTGAACCAGAATCCCACTACCCCCAGCTGCACAGAGAAATTCTGTCCATTAAAGTTTTGAACAGAATCAGTGACAACAGGCAGCCCTGGCAGAGTCCAACTCATACCCTGAAAGGGTCCAACTTACTACCGGCAATACAAAACAAAATTACGCACTGCTTGTATAGGGATCTAACAGCCTGTAACAACACATTTTCTGGATGAAAGTAAGTGGATTATGGTCTGTATAAGTAGAAACTGGACAAGTGGATGAGCCAACTTAAACCTCAAAGTGTTTCAGTGCCATGATTAATGCCAGTGCCTCCCTCTCAATTATTGAGTACACTTTTTGGTGTCTATTAAATTTTCTTGAGAAGTAGCACACTGGGTGTTCCACCCCATCAAAACCATCCTGCAAAAGGACATCACCAGCTCCTGCATCACTTGCATCCACCGCTAGTTTAAAAGGCAGGGTATATGATTGTGAAGCAAACATTGCTCAAGAGTGCTTTAATGCATTCAAAAGCATGCTGACAGTCATGTGACCATAGACACATTTAACTTTCGAGCTCAGTAGGTTAGTGAGAGGGGCAGCTACAGTTGAAAAGTTCCTTCAGAATCCCATGTAATAACCAGCCATTCCCATAAAGTGCCATAACTCACGCTGTAAAGAGGGAAGAGTAAAGGAGGAAACTGCCTCAACGTTTGAGCCCACTGGTCTAACCTGTCCATTTCATACCAGTTTACCCAGATAGGTCATTGTGGCACATCCAAATTCACATTTTGCAAGGTTAATAGTCAAGTTGGCATCAACCAGTTTTTGGAATACTATGATTAACCATTTTATGTACTCTTCCAAAGACTCATAATACATGACAATGTCCTCCAAACAAGTTTCACAGCCCTTCACCCTAGAAAGAACCTTATTTACCAGATGCTGAAATGTTGCTGGTGCATTACGCACATGAAATGGCATCACATTGTGTTGTAGAAATGCATCTGAAGTCTCAAATACAATTACTTCTTTGGACTGCTCTGTCAGTGGGACCTGCCAATAACCTTTCAGTAGATCCAGTTTTGTTACCAAAGCTGCAGAACCAACCCGATCCACAGAATCCTCCATCTGAGGAAGTGGGTGTCAGTCTGGCTTTGTGAAGCTGTTAACTTTTCTCAAATCTGTACAGAAATGGTCAGACCCGTCAGACTTGATGGCTAACAAAAACAGTGCACTCCACGCATTACAACTTGGTTCAGCAATATTATATAGCAACATGTAGTCAACTTGATTTTGCAGACGTCTTCTTTTATCTGGATTAACCCTGTATGGATTTTTTTTTTAATTGGGGAGGAACCACATACGTCTATGTTGTGTTGTAGAACATGAGCTTGGGAAGGCACATCAGAAAACAAACAGTGATAAAAATTAACAAGACTCCTCATATACAGTAATTGCATTGATTATCAGATAAATGCAGCAAGCAGGAGTTGAGTTTAACCAGCATGTCTGAGTTTTTAAGTCAACCCTGCAGCATGGCCTCAGACAGACTGTCAATGTCAGGTTCAGCACCGGACAGCTCCACTGTAGAACTCACCTCAGCAGGAAAAGACCACAGTCTGGGGTGTGTGGTTGACTCAGCGGACAAAATTAAAGCAGGTCAGGTTCTTATCCCATTCATGACACTCTTTCAACATGTTGATGGTGCCACCCTGTCTGCATCGGAGGTTGAATCTCAGGTGGTTCTTTTAGTCCGCCCTCTTCCTTGCTGTCTGCTCAAACTGTCAAACTAGTTTGAAACACTCCCGGCCAAAGTAGTTTGAAATGTCCTGACGCATGCTCAATAATCCAGGTAGATAAGTATAACAAGGTTGAGTCAGGTCCTCTGGATGTACTTTTTTTGTTGAAATGTTTCGTCTCTTATCCAAAAGACTATTTCTTTTTGAGGAGCTTCAAGCAAATTCCATCTTATAAGCAGTGCCTTCTCATAGTGGATCAACCAGTTTGCTGGTGACAGTCAAAACTAGTTGTTCACATGCAAAAAGTGTACCATCAGCCTAACAAACGATCGTTAGTTCGCTGATGACCACTTGCAATTCACAGAGAGCTGAGTGAAACTTGCAATAACAGCATTATAAGAGGGGGAACATTGGACATGGAGGCCTCTACTCCTGTTTAACAATGGACAGTTTCTCTTCACAAAGATGGCTTGCTTTATTCATCTCTCAGTCTAACATTACTCTCTATCAAGATTTGATAGAGGCCATTTTCAAGTTTTCATATGAGTGGGGTGATAAGCATCCAGCCCATTGTCTACTGGTGCCTGATTTACAAACATTGATATAAAAGCATTATAATATCAAATACCATGGTAATATAATTCATATTTACCTTATACAGTAAGTAATAAATGTTATTAATATGGTAAAATAATTTTGAATGGATCTGGAAGCAGATCAATAAATAATATATTCCATTTGTATTGTCTTTAAATACTTAAAATTGAAGTAAATACAGGTTTGACTTATTCTCTTTCTAGTATCATGTAAAAAGCAGATGGACACAAGTATATTGCATTATGAGTGTGTAAAGGTGTGTGGGCGTCTCACCCTTCCACAAGCATCTTTGAGAAAATAATGCCATGAAGAAGCATTATCTAAACTTTTTGACAGTATTTGAACTTTTTGTTTGTTTGTTTGTTTGTTTTTTAAGTGCTATTTCGGCAAAGACAGAAGAAACTGTTTATTGTGCTGACACTTCAGCCAAATGTGAAGCAACTGATAAACACATTGATTTTTGTTTATGATGTGTAAGTGAGCTCAGTATTTATTTATTCTGACTGCAGTCCTTATGCTCACAAAGCTTCTTACTTTCAGATTCATTTCTCCTTCACAATAGTTCCAGCATGTGCTTTCTTTCTTTTTGGTTCAGTGTATCAGAAACCACTGCAAACCTGTTCTTGCTTGCTAAAATGTTGCCTTCTCAAAATTATAATTATTTCTTTAAGTTTTAAAAACCCATAATTGGCACGGTTCTCTACAAGACTTTGCTGTGGGGTACAAAGTTCACCAAATGTTGCATTAGGTCTGAAAGCACCATAAGAGATGGTGTGTCCTCACACACATAAGCCTTACAAGTTAGAGAAGCCTTCAAGCCCATTTTAAACACCAGTTACTCTGTGTTTTACTGTTTTTGATGAAAAAAAATTACATACAGCAATTGAGTACTGAAGCATCAGCAATGTGACAACAGTGCTATTTTTAGAACTTACACCACTGTTAACTTTACAAGTACACACCAGCTTCATGAGGTAAGTGTGTACTGTGCTTGGCTTCAGACGGTACATTTAAAATGTGCTAAATAACTGTTTCAAAATGTTGTTTATGGAGGTGGCACGGTGGGACAGTTGGTAGAGCTGCTTGCTTCTCATTGAGCAGGTTGCCCCGTTTCAAATCCCGGTTCTGCTGCCTTTCTGGGTGGAGTTTGCATGTTCTCTCCGTGCATGCATGGGTTTTCTCCAGGTACTTTGGTTTCCTTCTACAGATAAAAACATGCATGTTAGGCTGATTGGTAACTCTAAATTGTTCCTAGGTGTGAGTGAGAGTGTGAATGGTTGTCTCGTTTGTCTCTATATGTCCCTGTGATGGACTGGAGACCTGTCCAGGGTGTACCCTGCCTCTCGCACAGTGATAGCTGGACATGGGCACCAGTGACCCTCGTGATCCGAAAAGGAAGTAGCTGGTAAAGATAATGGATGGATGATTATGGATTCACAATGAAACAAGCTTATGTCTTATAGTGTGACAGCACTTTAAGGATTGTTCACTGACTTCTCAGAAAAAAACTATTAAAGTTGAAGATCATAAAGACTGCAGATTTGCTAGTAACCTTTCAATAAAATATGCAGGATGATGAGTTGCGAAGCAGAATAGCATTAAATTACATCAAGTGGTGCATATCCCCTGTAGCTGAGAGATTTAAATAGTGAATGTAGTTTTTGAAAAAAGTATTTTTCTGGACTGGAATTGAAATGCAGGTAAACCTTAATGTTTTTGGTGCAATATATTCAAGTGGGTAGGAGTTACACTGTGGATAAAAATAACCTTTTTTTGTTTTGGCTTGGCTCTGGCACTTGATTGACAGATCTTGTTTAATGAAAGGAGACATTTTGTCCACAACCAGGTGCAATGGTGGAGCCAAGGGGTGGCTTATGGTGGCCTTGACCACCATAGATTTTTTTTCTGCCCCCCACCAATTGTTTGAGGAAATTATGCTTTAAAGCAATAAACAACTAGAAAGCTTAGGGGTGGCTGGTTTACACATATGGCCGCATCATCTTGGAGTTTTACATGGTCACAGTTTTCAACACTGACCTTTCTTATGCCAAGATGTAGCCACACACCAAAATGGAAGCTGGTATCTTACTCATTTTCCAATGTATTATACTCACACGCACACATGCATGCGTGAACATGTGTCTGTCTGACATTATGGAAATACTGTAGGTAAATTGACAGTATTTTCAATTCCCCTACTTCGCTCTGCGGCAGGACAAGAAAGCTAACAGTGGGCTGACATGATAGTGGCTTAATGGCTTGTAAAGAGCAGTCACTGTATGTTTAAAGTTTGTTTTAAATCGTTGTAAAATACAAATTGAACCAAACAAACCAAAAAGGAGAGCTCCACTGTTAAAAAAAAACATAATTTTATTACATCAATGATTTTATTTAACTAATTATGCAGCTACAGTGTTTAAGATTGGTTAAAACCATTTGGTTTTTTTTAAGGACACACAAATCCTTTAATATCACGGGCGGTTATTTTGGTTGTGACTGAAATGAATAAAATTACTGACTGTCCGTCATTTATTAGTTTGTAGATTTTTCACAACTTGTCTTTTTTAGTTTTGTATTCCCTTCCTGGAGGTAAGGCTCAGGGTCAGTGATATCAGGGTGAAAGCTCAACATACCAGTGAAGGCACAGTTGATATGTTGATCAATTATTTAATGAGTCAAAGTTTAATTTGCATAATTGGATCTTTTCCGCCGTCAGTGGCCTTGAAGGTGAATTTAGCAGATTTAGTTTCAGCTGCTCTCTCCAGAGTTAATTAAGCCTCCTGCTGCCTGTTGATTTCTGCTCAGTGTTTTGGGCTGCCTGCAGATGAAACAAGAAAACTTTTTTTTTTGGAAAGACATTTACATCTGTTGAGGTCAATCAATTGTAGTGCGGGTGCTTGTTTGGTTTTTTGACTAAAGTGCAAAGAGACAAAATGAGATAGAGAGATGCTCCTGTTGCTTTTACATTTATTTTTACTAGATTTTGTTGTTGTTGTGTTTCCAGGTGCTGCAGAATGAAGGCTTGTGTAAAATCAGTTTCGTAAGGCTTAGAGCTGGAAGATTTTGTGGTGTTAAGAAAAATGCAGTGGGATGCAGGGATAAATCTGGCTTTGTGTTTTTTTCCTCTGGGTTTTGATTCTCAGGCTTTGTTAGTGGTTGCTGTGTTAGATGTCAAAAAGGAAAAAAAAAACTTATCGACAATGTTATATTTTTATGTTTATTTTTTATAGCTAAGTAATTCTTTCAGTTTTGCTTTTTAATCTACATTATTTAAAGTTTGCTTAAAGCAGACATAACTATGCATTCTGATTTTACTGCATTACAAATATGTGGTGTTAACCTCTCAGACTGAAGCAGAAGAGGCCTTGTTCACACGAGATGAGAACCCCTCTACGCCCCTACATGACCTATGTTAGCTTGGCCGATCGTTTTCTTGCAATTTTTGGGGGTCCTCAAAACATTTGCCCTCACCTTGCTCTACACCACTAGATTTAGATAGTCTCAGGCTGCAGCTATGTGTAACATGTCCAAGCAAAGATGCATCCACGAAATTGTCACAGTCACAGCATAATTTGGCCAGTGTAATATTTCCTGTTTTAATCCTCAACGACCAAAACACCCCTGTGAATTTAGGTCCCACATAAGCGGCCGTTGTTGCCACTATGTTCCTTCAAACTTCACCAAGAACACTGAAATCATTTCATCTTTATTTTAAATAACTGATCTTGCTACAAAATGTTTGTACTTGCTCAAAACCATCATTGACTTTACCTCCATGATGCACAAGGGAGACCCCAATGCATTTTTAAAACACAACAGAAGTCCTAACCAATGTCCTGCAAAAAGCATTTGTGTTTTGGCTGATTTTTTTTATGGCTCAGCAGTGACAACATCCACTGTGAAGAGGATCTAAAATGAAACATCACAAATACAGAATGTGTATTAAGAAAATTGTTTGCCTTACTACTACTACTTACATACTAAACAGTTTACAATAATGATGTAGATTAAAACAATTCCTGATGCATCCTTGCATCTGTATGCCGATGACACTGTTGTTTATTGCAGAGCCAACACAGTTGCCAAGATTTTCCAGCTTCTAGAGTCTGCAGTTAACATCATTCAGTCAGGCTTATTCCATCTCAAGCTAGTGCTAAATGCTGGAAAAAACCAAAGGGATGTTGTTTTCCAACAGAAAGTCGGTGCCAGCAACTCTTCTTCTTATCGCATCCTTTCATGATGTTCATTTTTCGTTTGTAGATTCTTACAAATACTTAGGGATTTTATTTGATGCACATCTCTCTTTTAAACAACATATCAAAAACCTGATAAAGAAACTGAAATTAAAACTGGGTTTCTTTTTCAGAAATCAATCTTGCTTAACTTTGAATGTTAGAAAATGTCTTGTAGCTGCTACCTTCCTACCGGCCATTGACTATGATGACATCATTTACATGAATGCCCCTGCCAGCTCCTTGCAGTTGTTGGATGCTGTCTACCAGGGCACGCTAAGATTCATAACTGGTTGTAACCACCGTATCCATCACTGCACTCTGTACACCTTGGTCAGTTGGTCATCATTATGTACAAGTAGGCTCTCACACTGGTTCATTTTCATTTATAAATCCCTCCATGGTCTGCTACCTTCTCATATCTCCTCCCACATGTCAAGTCGTCAGTGCAGTTACAACATGCACACTCATGCTATCATTACCTGCTGCATTCGCTCATTGCAGACTGAACTTGGGCATAAAGGCCCTTTCCTACTCAGCTCTTGCAACCTGGAACACGTTGCAACAAGAACTGAAGTTGTCCTCCTTGATTTCTTTAAGGGGTTTCAAACATTTGGTAATGTCAATGAAAAATCAAGGTAGCTATGTTCTTGTTTTTAGTATTTCAACCTGTTTCAAGGCACCCTGATTTATTGGCTTATGCACTACTCTAATTTTCACTGCATTTTAACCTTAGTTGTTTGTTGTTTTTTTCTGTTACTGTTGTCTGTACTTTACATGGTCTGTCTGGAACAGTTCCCTCTTGTAAACGAGTCCCCGTGGCTCAATGAGACTAGCCTGTATAAATAAAGGTTGAATGAATGAATGAGAACTTCTTGAAATTTGTGTCTTATACTTCAATTGTGCACATATTCTGGAGAGGAAAAACTACGAAGTGAGGATACTAAACAGTACAAACTGAGGGAAGCAATTAAAACAGTTCAGCCATATTTCTTGTTACAGTAGTATAGCTTCTGATGTCACCTGTCTTGGTGAAATATACCCTTCCATCAGCTTGGCTTGATACAAAAGTCATCTAATCTGATAAGTATTAATCACCATAGTAAGTCCTGGTTTTCTCTTTAGCTGCAAAACCTCATAACCATCATTTTACAAAATCCACTCTGTGTACCTTAGTAAGTACATGCACATATTTTTTTATTAAAATAGTGATAATAGATCTCCAGCTTGGCTCTTTAGTCCAGCAGGTTTCAGTCTATGAAGTTTTACATGTAAAAACTATTGCATTTTTATTTGGAAAAGCATTCCAAATTCATCCCACAATTCCTCTACATTTTAAGAAGGCTGAACCAAATTGCAAAAAAATGGACATCCTGGGAAGATGTATTTCACAAAAAGGCTTAACAATTAGCTAGTTGTCTGCTATAAATGTAATTAATTCCTGACTAATGTAATGCATTATAGTTGGCCCATTTCTAATATCACAATATAGTATTAGGGTAGGTTAAGCTTTTTTTTTTTTTTTTGCTTTAAATAACTGTTCCAGTGCTTTGTTATCCTGGTTTTAGACCTGCTCCTTAATCCTAATAAGAAAGTCATTAGAAAATTGTTCAGTGCTGATGAATCACAAACTAGGTCTCAGTTTAAGTACAAACTTCCATTCCAGTGTAAACACTGTCACCTTGTTGCTGAGGCCTGTTTGAGGGGTCAAGAAGTAAACGCTCATATCAGGGCTTGCAGAGAACTCTTTATCTTGTCTTGTGATGCTCAGTTAATTGGATTCCACCTCTGTGTAATTGTCTCTGCTTTAATGAAAGGGGTTTAACAGCATGGGAAAGACAACCTTCAGAAACACACTGAGTCAGACTAGGGTATCGCTGCCATGAAGGTCCAGTCAGCAAAGAGTCAAACTTCAGATATTTCAAGCACACAGTGTTTTCTTTATCTTCCAAGCTAACAATGTTTACTTTACCATGTCTAATATTTAAAGCCTTACTACATAAAAAAAAACAAAACAAATGATTCAAGAGAGCCATAAGAAGGGATTCAACAACCATATAGAAAGAAGTTGGACACACAAAAAACAAGCATATTAACATGTCTTTATGAAACTTTTACTATATAATCCATCCTGCTGGCTAGATGCATGTACTGTACACTATTTTTAAATTTATATTTCCTATAAATCTGTTTTTGTTTGTTTGTTTTATCTGTATTTACACTGGCGTCCTAACTAGGGATGGGGCCGATCCGATCCAGCATCGGTATCAGCCTCCGATACAAAAATTTACAGATCAGATTTTCAGATCCATCCTGCCAATATTTCCGATCCATAATGCATGTTGGTTTCAAATTACTGCATGTTGGCTTCAGACCACTGTTACACCATATTCTGCAACTACATTCTTTAACATTTTGTGAGTCAAACACATAGAAGACACTCTGAGCCTGATAACAGGAAACATCCTGATGCATGCTCAGGAAACAGCCAAACTTTAATAGCACACAAGATGCACCTCTATATCACAGACGTTCATCTCACTCATGGTGCAGCCAGAACACTAACATACCGCTAAGCATTATGGGAAATACATAACACAGTTGCGGTGGGCGGTGCAGGGTGGTTGACTGCCCCACTGTTTTAAGTTTCGTTTTTGACATGTTGCAGTTTCTTTCACTTTGCAGATTAATAATAATAACTAATAGCTTTGGTTTTCCTGTGATTTATCTGCAATATGATGAATGGTAGTCCAGCATAATATACACTCCTAATGTTTTGTTGGTCCTTTTATTTTTGTTTGTAAATATTAAATTACTTTTTTGGTGTGTGTTTTTATTTATTTATTTATTGCATCTTAAGATCCTATGATATCATATATCCAAAACACTGAAGGAAAAGAGTGCAGAAAGAAGAAACAAATTCTTATACCACCCCCTTATTTAAAATAATATATAAATTAACACAAGTACAGTGTATACAAATATATCCATGCATGGCCAAAAAGGCAACTTGAGGTAAGTTTTATTGATGTTTGATAAGTTTCAAAGTTACAATTAAATCCTGCTAACACAAAACATGTTTTATTTCATTCCTAGCTTTACAGTGGATATTTAAGTGACTGATTTAAGGGATTGTTTGTTTAAAGTTAATTTATATATTATTTTAAATAAGGAGGTGATATAAGAATTTTTTTTCTTATTTCTGCACTCTTAATTCTGTTAAAGTTTGGGTGTTTCCTGAGCATGCATCAGGATGTTTCCACTTGACAGGCTCAGAGTGTGTTCAATGTGTTTTACTCAAATATTGTTAAAGACTGTTGTCTGAAGCCAACATGCTCAATGGATCGGAAATATCGGCAGAATGGATCCTATAATCCGATATGTAAATTATGCTGGTATCGGAGGCGATACGGATACTGTATTGGATCGGCCCCATCCCTAAGTCAGATGTCCTGTGTTCAGTCTAGATATAAGCATATGTGTAAATACTTGAAGGCTTTGAAAAAGGTTTTTGTTTTCATACTGTACTCACTACGACACAGATTGCCTGAAAATGTTTTTTTAATGACCAAGCAGTACAAAATTAAGCTCATCAAGTCCTGTTTTATGTTCTCTCTCAAGGTGAATGATCCAGCATCAATCCAGTTCTATTCTTTCATCAGCTGTTTGTTTTCATTCTCACCTGGCCTTTTGACTTCAAAAGCCTTGGAGCCAAACTACCTGTCGAAAGCAGTGACCTTTGGATAGTGCTGATGCTAGGCTGTCGTGTGAGCTAATAATATCTCAATGGAATAGAATATCTTGTTTTGTAAAATGAAACTAAGATTATCTGCCCAGTATTTTTCTGACAAATTCAGAAAAATAAAGAGCTCATTTGTAAACTCTTTTCAGACAATCCTTTGAAGCCATGCATCCACCAACACACATCAGCTGAAATGTTGACCTGCCAGTACATAGCGACAGTTTACACTTTTTAATCTGTAGTATAGACCTAAACACAAATGGTTTTATTTATTTTGTTCATTTTATTTGTGTTAATTGAGAAATGTTGCAGCTGAATCAAAATAAGAAGGTCCTCAAATGTCAATATACAGCATATGGGTCATGAGGTGACAAAAAAAGAGGATTCAGGGCAATGTAGGTAAAGGTTATGGATGTTTATCACTAATTAATGTTAAATTAATGTTGAACCATGTGTGTGAAGTGTGAGGTCAGACAGTTTTTTCTGCTCAGGGAGGAGCCTGCAGGTGCTTGAAGGAGCACCTAATAACTCCAAGGACTTCTCCAAGTCTGTAAGCTGGAAAGGTCATCTTGACCTGGCCTCTGTCTAAGCGTGTATTAAAGCACTTCCTGCCTCAATGTCCGGTGCAGATTCTCACCACGAGGCTCTAAGCATGTAACTTTCGTACATGTGTGAAAGCCTTGTGACCATCTACCCTTGTAAGTAAAGACCAATTAAAAATCTTCTCATGTCCTCTGAGTGGCTTCTTTGAGTAGAGCTGGTGAAGGGATATTATTTATCCAACAATTCTCTTCTCTTCTCTTCTATTCAATTTTTTATGCTTCTTAGACTGCAATATATTAGTCACAGAGTCATATGAAAAGTGATCACAGCATTGTTTTTGATCAGCTGATCCCATGACACTAAATTTCAGTATCGGTAATTTGCAGTCTGTGCAAATGCAAATAATCTGAACTATTTGGGGTTTTGTGGCCTGTTGGTAGCTTTCAGAGAAAGATTTTGGTGTAATAAGATGAAACTGAACTGTGAAAAGTTCTGAAGCTTCAAAACTACTCGTCATTTCAGCTTTAAAAGTATTTTCTTCATTTTTTTTAAAATCACAGTTAAGGCTCACTCTTTGGTGCACAGACGTTAAAGAAAGCTTCTGTGGCATATGGTGTTTTGCTGGCACCGTTTGAGTAAACAAATTGAAGATTTATGTGTTTTCAGTGGCAAACTAAAGTCAAAGTAGGTCTGTTTTTGACTGCTATCTCCTGGCAGGTGGCTCTGGCCCACATTCACTCATTCTTCAATGCAGTGGCCAAGCAGCCTCCCACCAACAGATGCTGATGTGCAATGAGAGCTGAATTAATTCAGTACAAGACAGAAAAGACACCAACACACATGGTAAAAGAGAGTGGGGGGGTGAAAAAACAGGTGGTTTTGAAACAAACTGCCTCGAACAGAACGCCTGCATCTGCAGCGGGAGGAAGAGCGTAAACAACACAGAGAGGATGAAAAGAAGGAGCGGATCTCCTCAGGAGAAATGAGACAAAAACACAATTATCGTAGCAGACTGATGGCTTTTCAGCTCCCTTTTCTACTGTGCTCACTGATCGTTTCATGGAATCACACATTTCATTTGGTTTCTTTAACCCGCTTGGACAGAGGTAAAGGCCTTGTGCTTATTGCTGCGCAATAAATGAAATGAAAAGAATGTACTTTGTATCCACTGTGTTTGGAAAAGGCTTAAAATAAAGAAACATTCCATGTTTTCAGAGGAACATGTGACATTAATGACAAGAAAAGTAAATAAAAAAGAGCATGACATCAAGTTTATCTCTGTACTTGATAGTGAAATGAGTCTTTTTTTAAGACTGAAGAGAACCTGAGAAGGTTTCTGGCCTCAGATTACGTTTTCATTTTTTTTTTTATATAAGTTTATTCATTTTTAAAAACAAAACAATTACATATACTTTAGTTTGACAAAGGCAGAGAGGCAGAGCTGTTTGTGTTTTTTTTTTATTTTTTTTTTTGAGCAACTTAGCACTTTCTTTTAATGTGGTAAATTATCATTCTGAGTTTTGTCAGTGTCAGGTTGTTACTTTACAATTTATGTGTTTTGTTTTCAGCTCCAATAAAGCTGAGAAAAGTGGAGGAACACTAGGTTAAAAAAAATAATAATAAAATAATGATACAATGCCAGGTCAAAAAATATATCATTGTCTTTTTAAGAAGTTCATTTTTTTACTTTTTCATTTGGTTACAGGACACGTTGATTGTAAGAGATACAGGAGGTTAAAATTAAGTTGTTCATTATTTTGGAAATCAAATGAGTTGATTGTATGAACTGTTTATTGGAGGTTAAAATTAAGTTGTTTATAATATTGGTAATCTAATGAGTTGATTGTTTGAATTGTTTATTGGAGAGTAAGGGGCAGATAAAATAAGATTTTTTCTTCTTCTGCTGCCCTTCATTTTATATAAGTACAGTATTGTTTTATTTCTTTTTCTTCTTTTTGTATGTATTATTGTGTGTATTTTAATTATAAAATGAATAAATAAATAAACTAAACTAAACTAAACTAAATTATCACATTGTCTCTTTAAGCTATTGCCAAATCAATACATCAGTATCATGTTTTTTTTTTCTACATTTTTTTTTCCAAGATTTTGTATAAATGATGGAACATTACCTCTCAGAGAGAGGCATTAAATCAGATCACAAGATGCCACATCCCAAATTGCTTTGTTTTATAAATGCAGCACTGGGCAGCTTTTCACCAGAGGATCTCATCTTTGAAGAAGGAATAAGGTTTATGCCCTGTAGTTTCAATCAATAGAGACTCTCATTGACCCACATTGCTTCAAGGTTGACCACAGGGTTATTTTTAAATGTCACGGAGAGGTGTAGGATGAAGATGTAGGCTAATAAGGCAGGCAGATAAGCTGCTAAGAAAGTCCTAACAGAACTAATGGGAGAAAAGTTTCACCGAATCAGAAAGTAACAAGAAAAAATAAGAAGTGGATCTGACAGAATGCTGAAAACCAGGTGTTTTATATACTGGAGGAGGAAAAAAACTACCTACATGCAATGCAGTCAAGATGATTAACAAAGTAGGACCAGGTGGGCAGGGCAGGAAGGGAGCATGACAAATAGCTACAAACCAGAGAACAGACAAAGGAAATGAATCAGAAGCCCAACACAACAGAAAGATGTCCCCAACACAGAAGCACTGGGCACTAAACCATGAAAAACAACAACAAAATCACCATAAAACAGGGGAAAAAATTCCCCAACCTTAGCAAATAAGTAAATTGAAATAAAAACACGAACCAAGTTGGAGTGTTTTTGCTCTTTACTAACGTGCAGAACTGAGCCGTGAGTTTTCCGTGTGAGTTCAGGCTTGTTAGAGAAAAGAGGCGCTGGACTGACGCTGTTAGATTCTGTGGCGTCGATGGTGCAGGCAGAGGTGTAAAACCTGATTAGTGAAGTGAGGAAATGAGGTCAGCTTAACTTCCGCTTCTGAGAATCTCTTTTTGAGCCTTGGGTTTGAGTTAATGCAAAATGAATAGGTGTTTCAGAGTGCGCTCTGCAAAAAAAAAAATAATAATAATAATAAATAAAGTAAATCTCAAGCTGTAATATTAAACTCACACGGCGTGGAGGAGCAAGTAATCAATTACGAGCAAAATAAATTGGATGGCAGGAGAGTGAAGGGTGGACAGCTGAAGACGTATTTATCAGGACGCAATCACCGCTGAGGAATTTTCCACCTCAATTTGTGCGTGAGTGACAGATGGAGAGTGCTGTCTCTTTAGCAGCTTCCCGGGGAGACGGGTTTTAAGGAAATGGGACCATGCAGTACCTTGTAGCTATTTGGGGAGGAGGCTTGTGTCTCCAAGCTGGATGGCATGCAATAAAGAATTCATATTTTACCTGAAATAATAAAACGAAGGAGGCTGAATTATGCATCTCATCCCATTGCGTACATTTCTAACTGAGTAAGAACCAGCAGAATAAAGCTCATAAATCCAAGACAATGAGCTCTGTGAGGATGTACAGTATACCTTATGTCATATTAATTACCACAGAGGCTAATGCTCACTAAGTGATTAAAAAGTACAAAGTCATAGGTAGCAGCTTGATTTGTTTCCTTACACAAGTATGTTATCCTCTTACAGACCAGACAATGCAGCTCTTCGGGCTTACACTCCCTCACAAGCACAGGATAAGGAGGACAGCAGCTCTGCAACACGTTTGTTTTCCCCGCTCCGCAGTGCCGAGCTCTAAATGAATCGCGCAAATGTTTATTTAAAGAGATTAATTCCTCTTACCGTGTATTATTCATCAGGTTTTTAAGAGCATCCTGGCTTATAATATAGCTTGTCATTTTCTCCTGCTGACTGAAGTGAGGCTAAATTGTGCTGAATAATTCAGGGTGGGGGGATTGCAGGGGGGTAAATAAAGCAGCAGATGAGGCTGACGCTCGCCTGGATGGAACAGGCTGAAAGGACTCCTCAGTCTCCAGGTGAGGAGTCTGCTCTTTTTTTTTTTTTTTTTTTTTTTTTTTTTTTCAGAAGCAGGGATGCAAGAGAGAAGCAGACATTATTTAAGCTTGGAAGCACTGGGCCTTCGTCCAGCACGGGAAAGCTACTGCAGGAGGTTGAGGAAGGAGGAGCAGTTGGCAGCTCACACTGGAGCCAGGAGTGGGAAACAAACAGTACCAGTGAACAGAAGGCAGGACCTCGGAGGGAAAATCTCAAAGGGCTGGACAGCACGCTACCAAAGCATGAACTGTTCTGCGTATCAAAAACTCCAGGCATAACCTTGAAACCTGAAACGTGCAATTGTGTGTATGTTGCATAAAAACTTGGATTATATTGTTGCATTTGTTTAGGATATAACCCCATGCAGACAGCAGACTTTAAAATGAGCCCGTTATTTGTTGCTGCATTGTTAGCTTTAGCTGCATTCACAAATTTTAGGATGAGCCCAACAGCTTTGATGGCACGTCGAAGCACTTTGGCATCCATCTCTTTGCAACGTCTAAGAATCTCATTAACTCGCTGGGCTTTAATTGACTTGTTGGGTCTAAATTGCCATTACAAATTACAAACTGATGACAATTAAGGAGAAAATTGGTCTTGATGTTTAAACCTTTTGTAAGACGCAACCCTAACAGACTCTAAGTAAATAAGCTGACAGTTGCCATGGTAACTATCAAATGATTTCCAATAGACTTTATCGTCAAGCTTAAGTCATTTCAAATATTATCGAGAAGGATGTGTCAAAAAAAAAAATAAATAGCTCGCTGAGTGTCACATAGCAAGATTTTCCATTAGATGCAGCTGAAGCCACTGATTCAAACTGGTTTATTATCAGTGAGAAGGTTTTTGTAGAAAACAAACGTTGCAGCCTCTAATGCATGCTGTTCAACTAAACAGGGGGGCACAGTTATTGAAAACTAAGAGCTCAGGGGCCGGACATCGAGCAGTTATTCTCATTAAGTAAGTTGGTTTTACAATTGAAAATTTAGTTTATTTAAAAATGAACCCAATGGTGAGTCAAACTGAGCTCACCTGTGGGCCTGATTTGGCCCCCAGACCACCAGTTGAATAGCCCTGTTCTAATTTACATATAAGAAGAGCTTCCGCTGGAAGTTTTACACATCAAAGCATTTAAAAATGGTATTGCTATAGCGGCTTGCATGCCAAAGTTTTAATAACATTTCTCACTCAGTTTATTAGGGCTTTGTTAATGTGTTAGGAATTACTTTTAATTACCACCAAACCAATTTAATATCTGTAAAACTGACGGTGTTATAGATTTTTTAATTGACTAAGGTTTGTTGGCTGTGGTAGCCATCTTAAATCAGGTTGATTCTAAAAGTTAACCAGATGTAGCTGTTGCATCCATTTATTAGAAAAGCTTTTTAAAGTTTTTAAGTTTGTTGTTTGTCCATTTTTTTATTTAAAAGTTATTAAAAAAGTTAAAAGAAAAGCTTTACAGAGAGTGGTGAAGGCTGCACAGCAGTCTGTTGGAGTCAGT